>JAAXCT010000653.1:222500-384529 GCA_012490785.1 Eragrostis nindensis | reverse complement strand
TTTGAAGACTACTACAACTTGTATGAGCCGATCTTGCCGGTCGGCCTCACTAACCCTCTTCGACATGTATGATGTGTTCTAAAGGAAAGATGGGGAGTCTTGGCTTGATTGTTGGAAGAGACTTCTTGTTTTGGTGGCTAGAGTGAACTCTTTTTGAAGGAGAAGACAAGATTAGTGATGAACACAGCTATTCACACGGTGATCTCTATGCTACCCTAACAATAGGAAGGTCCACATTCTAAATGATCTCAATGATGATATTAGTGGTATGACTCTCAAGGACATGATCTTGATGGCACTATCCTATGAGAATCAAATCTACAACATTCTTGAGTACTTCAATGCTAGTGGAGATGTGGGAAGGTTTCAAGGTCTTCATCTTGAACTCATATCACACACATGGGTGTTGATCGGACCATGTGGAGACACAATGGAGTCAACCAAGGCAATGATTGACGCCTTGGATGCATTGGACTTGACTTTCTCAATGGAGTTCCTATGGCCTACATCAAGCAAGCAAGAGGTAATAACATGTCATTGATTCTTTTGATACTAACCCTCCTCTTTGCTTGATGGCTAACTTCCAAGGTGAACTACAGATTGGTGGCAAACATTGGGTGTTGGATAGTGGGTGCACTCAACACATGACCGGTACTTCATCCATCTTCACCAACTTGGAAGAAAATGAAGATCATGACAAGGTCACATTTGGGACAACTCCAAGCACAAGGTGAGAGGTCTTGGTAAGGTGGCTATCTCAAATGACCTCTCTATCTCTAATGTATTGCTTGTTGAGTCTCTAAACTTCAATCTTCTATCCGTTTGCTCAAATATGTGATCTTGGCTTTTTCTTGTAACTTTGATGCTAATGGGGTGGTTCTTCATAATGATGCTATGGGTCTCACTATCAAGGGCTTTCGTCATAATAATTTATATATTGTTTTTTGAGACTAACATTGTTGCCCCTAGCACTTGTCTCTTCACTAAGTCCGCTCTAGGTTGGCTATGGCATCGAAGGCTTGCTCACATTGGTATGGGTCAACTCAAGCATGTAATGAAGAACAAGCTAGTGAGAGGAGTCAAGGATGTCACCTTTGAGAAGACAAGCTATGTAGTGCATGCCAAGCCGGAAAGCAAGTGGCTTCACCTCATCCATCCAAGAATTTCTTGTCAACATCAAGACCTCTTGAGCTCTTACACATTGATCTCTTCGGGCTACAACTTATGTGAGCATTGGTGGAATCTCTATTGCTTGGTGGTAGTGGACGACTACTCAAGATATACTTGGGTATTCTTTCTTGAGAACAAGGCACAAGCAATTAGGATATTCAAGAAGTTTGCTAGAAGAGTACAAAATGAGTATGGACATCACATCTAGAAGATTCGGAGTGACAATGGGACGGAGTTCAAAAACTCTATCATTGAAGACTATTGTGATGAGATTGGCATAAGCATGAGTTCTCGGCTACAGACACTCCTCAACAAAATGGTGTTGTTGAGAGGAAGAACAAGACACTTATCACTCTTGCTCGTGCTATGCTTGATGAGTACAACACTCCGGAGAAGTTTTGGGCGGAAGCTATCAACACGGCATGCTACACCTCCAACCGGATCTATCCTCACAAGTTACTAAACAAGACTCCATATGAAGTGATTGTTGGGAGAAGACCGAATGTTGCCTACTTCCGAGTGTTTGTTGCAAGTGCTACATCTACAAGAAGAGGGAAAGACTTGGCAAGTTCGAGAAGAGGACCGATGTGGGCATTCTTGTCGGTTACTCGGGCTCGGCCAAGGCTTATCGGGTTTACAACACCTCTACCGGCTTTGTTGAAGAAACCTATGATGTGCAATTTGATGAGTCTCACGGTCTCAAGAAGACCTCCTTCTTCTTCTCATATTGTAGGTGATGAACCCGTGGAGGAAGCTTTGGAGAACATGCCTATTGGTGAAGTTATTCCTCGTGAAGATGAACCTCCGACACCTCCTCCAACAACTTCATCAAGTGGACCTTCTACGAGCACATCTTAAGAGAATCAAAGTTCTCCCTCAAGTGAACAACATCAAGCACCTTCAAGTGATCCGCAACAAGCATCTTCGAGTCAAGATACTCCAAATGAACCGCAACAAGCGCCATCAAGTCTACCTCATGCAACTACGAGCCAAGCTTCACCGAGCAATCAAGAACAAGCACAATCTACTTCAACTCAAGATGATGGCTCGGGTTCACCTCTTCGACAACAAGACACTCACATCTCTAGGGAGCAAGCCGCAAGAGATGCGCAAGATACTTCGCCGGCTCCTCCTCCTCCTCGACAAGAACCTTCAAGGAAGCACAAACCCATTGCTCGGGATCATTCACGTGATCTCATCATTGGGAGTCCTCTCTCAAGGGATAAAGACTAGGAGAAGTCATATAAACCTAATTATGTTGATGAAGCTAACATTGTTTGAGAATTTCTCTTTTCTCTACCCTAGAGCCGAAAACGAGAGGAAGCCTTGAAAGATCACAAGTGGGTGCTATCCATGCAAGAGGAGCTCAACAACTTCAAGAGGAATGATGTTTGGAAGTTGGTGAAGCGTCCCAAGCGATCCAATGTCATTGGCGCTAAGTGGGTCTTCAAGAACAAGCAAGATGAGAAGGGAGCAATCGTGAGGAACAAGGCAAGACTTGTGGCGAAGGGCTATCTCAAGTTGAAGGCGTCGATTTTGACGAGACTTTCGCCCCCGTCGCTCGTCTTGAGGCTATAAGAACACTTCTTACTTATGCTTCTCATTTTGATTTTAAACTTCACCAAATGGATGTGAAAAGTGCATTTCTCAATGGACTAATCAATGAAGAAGTTTATGTAGAGCAACCTCCCGGCTTCGAGGACCCCGAGCATCCGGACCATGTGTACAAGCTCAAGAAGGCTCTCTACGGACTCAAATAAGCACCAAGAGCATGGTATGAACGACTTCGAGATCATCTCATCACCAAGGGCTACAAGATCGGTAGTATCGACAACACTCTCTTTACTAAGCATATTGTGATGATCTCTTTGTTTGTCAAATCTATGTTGATGATATCATCTATGGCTCCACTAACGAAATCTATAATGATGAGTTCCGTGCTCTTATGAAGAAAGAGTTTGAGATGTCCATGATAGGTGAACTTCATGTCTTCTCGGTTTTCAAGTCAAGCAAATGAAGGAGGGCACGTTCATCTACAAGAGAAGTACACTCGGGATCTTCTTAAGAGATTCGGCATGGAAGACTCCAAGTCCTACGACACACCTATGGCTACAAGTGTCCCTCTTGATGTGGATGTAAAAGGTATACCGGTGGATCCTAAACTCTATCGTTCTATGATTGGTTCACTTCTTTACCTTACCGCATCTAGGCCGGATATCATGTTTAGTGTGTGTCTTTGTGCTCGTTATCAAGCTAACCCCAAGGAGTCCCATATGAGTGCCATGAAAAGAATTCTTAGGTACATCAAGAGCACTCCTACAATGGGCCTATGGTATCCAAAAGGCTCAGACTTTGGACTTGTTGGCTATGCGGACTCGGACTTCGCCGGATGCAAAGTGAGTACAAAGAGTACCTCCGGTGGATGCCAATTCTTGGACAATCACTCATCTCATGGAGTTCCAAGAAACAAAATTGTGTGGCTATCTCTACGGCGGAGGCGGAATATTTAGCGGGGCCGGTGCTTGTTGTGCTCAACTCTTATACATGAAGCAAACCCTATTGGACTATGGATTATCTTATGGGCAAGTACCTCTCTATTGTGATAGCGAAAGTGCTATCAATATGGCTCTCAACAAGGGTGATCACGGCCATGCCAAGCACATTGAAGTCAAGCATCACTTCATTCGAGATCATGTGGCCAAGAAGGATATTGAATTGATTGGTGTTCGGACTCATGAACAATTGGCGGATATCTTCACCAAGCCACTTGACAAGAAGACCTTTTGTAAGCTCCGGGGAGAACTTAATGTTCTCGACCTCTCCGACTTCACTTGACATCCTTGAGTTTACATTTGTATATATGTATATATACTTTGCTTGTTTTTGTTTGTGTTGTTGTTTTTGTGTGTTTCTTCTTGTTTTGTAGGACCGACGACTAACCTACTTGAGATAGCAATGAGCATGGGTTAAGCTTGGGATTGGTGGCACTTGGCTCCCGAGGCTTTGAAGAATGGCTCGTTGTGATCAAGCTCATGGAGGGCTCAAACTTGTTTTTGGTAACTTCGCTCTTAGCTTTCTCTTGTTTTACCCTTATAGCATCATGCATTGTACACTTATCATTCCTTGCATTCGCATCATGCATCTTGCATAAGTGTCTCGGCGCCGAGCACCCATCTAGGGGGAGTTGCTTATTCACAATATGAGTATATGACCTCCTATGATGAATTTATAGCAATGCTATATGAGCTTCATGTCCATTGAACCAAGAATTTTGAGCTCCAAGGTTAAATCCACTTGCGCGGCTCAAAGTCTAAGGGTTCATACATTTCCATCATCATCAACTAACCCCTATGTACTTCAAGACAATATTCTTTTGAGAATGTGTGTAGGGATAATTGTTGGGAGATGGAGAATCACGGATCAATGGGGAGCTTCACGCCAAATCAAGTAACTCATTTTCCCACTTGTCCCATATATTTACACTAACCTTTTCTCCCTTGGAAGATTTCTTTTTGGGTGATAGATGCCAAAGGGGAGAAGAGTTGGGCTTAATGATCGAGGGAGAATATGGGGGAGAAGAGTTCGAGCGGAGAAGAGTTGGGAAGAAGAGTTCGGGCCTATGAAGGGTCGTGGAAGATGTCACCTCAAGGGGGAGTGTGTACAAGAGAAGATCAAAGGATCAGACGATCGATCTTCGCACAATCTTGAGGTGATAAAGAAGAAGCAATGCCGTCTCAAGGGGAGTTTTGTACGAATGAAGATCAAGTGATCAAGATGATCGATCTTCACACAATCTTGAGATTGGTACACTTATCAAGGGGGAGCGGAATTCTACAAAGTAAGTATGAAGGTAAACCCCTTGCAACCTTGCTTGTCATAGCTCCATGTGCTTTCTTTCACTTGTGATATGAGTTTTTGCTCTAACTTGTGACTTCTTTTGAGCTATGACTTGCCTCGACCTAATCAACAAGGTAACTATCTCTCTATCATATACTTGTTGTTTAGTGTCTTGATCGAGTTGCGTTTTTATCTTGGCTTTTGTCATTACATTCTTTATCTTCTCGATCATTTTTATCATGGTTGTCATCCATCACCAAAAAGGGGAGATTGTAAGCTTCATGACCATTGGAGCTAGGGAAACCCCAAGGTATGAATGTTTTGGTGATAGGATGAGAACCATGAATGTGACTAACACTCTTTGTGAGATCTTATAGGTCACATATGAAGAAAGCTCCGTCCGTTGATGGTGAACGCCAACACACCATGAACTTAATGACAAGGATGATTGGTTGCCTTCATCTACACAAGAACGGACTTGATGGAGTCGCGGAGAAGATATGGATCAAGGCTAAGGACATGCTAGATCCAAGCGGGTGTTGCTTGGTTAGATGTTAGTTTGAGTCCATAGGAAAAACCGGACTATCAAGAGGGTTCGAGGTGGTTCTCTTAGTACACACTAGTTATAGAGATCTTTGGATGCATGGTGAGTCTCTCAGGGGCTAGGGTGGCAGAAGAGGCTTGAAGGAACCAAGTTTGAAGATGTTGGAAGTAAGGATCAAAGAAGTGGTCGAGTTCCAGCAGAAGAGAAGCCACCGTAGGATACGGTGCCGGTCACCGTATGATACGGTGACTGCAGCAGATGAAGACCAGAGAAGAAGAGTTTCTGGCAGAAAAGAGAAGGAGCCACCGTATGGTACGGTGCCAGTCACCGTATGATACGGTGACTGCGAGAAGAGAAGTCCAGATGAGGTGATGACCTGGCAGAGAAGACAGAGGTCATCGTATGATACGGTGAAGGTGTCACCGTATGATACGGTGGTCACCGTATGGTTTCCAGAGAGTTGGCAGTTGCTGGAAGCTGAAGAAGATGAAGCCACCGTATGATACGGTGGGGGTCACCGTATGATACGGTGATACCTGAAGATGGAAGTCCAGAGATGGAGATGCTCTGGCAGGTGACGTGGAGGTCACCGTATGATACGGTGGTCAGAGTCACCGTATGATACGGTGATTCTTACGGTGACTTGGTTTCTGGACACTTTTGGGCAACAGCTAGTTTGAGGTTGGTGGCCTATATATAGCTGGTTGCTCGCCCCTTTGAGTTGCTCTTGGACCCAGGAAAGAGGGGAGGTGCTGCCAAGAAGCCAAGAGGAAGAAGTGTGAAGCACTTGAGAAGGATTTGGAGTGATCCTAGTGCTTGAGAGAGTAGCAAGTTGCATCCTTTGATCTCTAGGCTAGTGTGGGCTTGAGAGAGTCATCTAGGGCTGTTACTCTTGGTCTATGGCAAGGCCTAGACCGGTTAGGCGTCGGTGTTGAGCTGTCCAAGGAGATTGTGGAAGTCGACACAAGTTTGTACACGGTCTTGGAGCTTCCCGTGCGAAAGAAGCATCACTAGTGGAGCGCCTTTTGGCACGCATCAAGTGCGGAGCCTTACCTCCGGAAGAGTACCCGGGATCGAGCCGGCGGGACGTGCCCGCGACTTCACTCGGAGGGTGAAGTGTGCTCTAGGAGGGATCGCCATCGAGCGGAGGGACGGGGTCGAGACTCGGCGGGAGTGACCCAACGTGGAGTAGGGGAAGGCGCCATCCTTCCGAGACCACGGGAAAACATCATGAGCATTCTCTATCCCTTCTCCTTTACTACTCGCATTTACTTATCGCACTTCATATGATTGCTTGTAGTACTTGAGTTGTGCTCTTATCTTGCTTGTATGTTTACCTTGGTACCTACTAGCTTCACTAGGTTTGCTTGATTGCCTTGCTCGTGTGCTTACTTGTTATAGCCTATCTAGTAGCTCTAAGGACTCTACTTAGTGTGCCTAGTATCTTGGTTGCCTTGTCTCTAGTTATCTTGTTACCTTGCCTTGCCTAGCTTAAGTCTTCCGCTATCTATCTATCTTGTGCTAGGTTGCTAGTGTGGTGTGATTGTGTTATCTATATGCACTAGCTATATAGGTTAAGGATACTCCTTAGTGTGCTTTACCTTGTTACTAGAACTACTCGCTAGGAGTTGCTTGGGTGTAAGTGTTTGGAAATAGATTCTAGAGTGCACCGATTCACCCCCCCCCCCCCCCCCTCTCGGTCACACGATCCTTACACCGACCGTCAGGAAGATTGGCGGCGGTGGCTGTAGCGTTTCCGCTTTCCACAGGATCGAGTCGGAAGTGCCGGTGAACGGACACAACAGTACATCACATAAATAAGCACAAATGTTTACATCTTTAAGTTATTACAAGTCTCAAATGATTTAAAACACGTGTGTAGCACAGCGGAAGTCTGAAGATACATAAAACAACTACTACTCTCGACGATACAAAGGCCGCACATCGAAGCCCTGCGATGTGGATTTGCTGAGGAACTCCACCAAGCAACAGCGGAAGCAAAAATGATACCTGCACAAAAACATAAAGAGCCAACCCCTGAGTACTAGTTACTCAGCAAGACTTACCCGTCAACGTGGCTAACTACAGCCGACTCCTAGTATGCAAGGCTACAAAGGGTAGGCTGACTCATGCGCATAAAACCGCACTAATTATTTGGTCCTTACTTTCAAGTTTTAATTCCAATTAAGTACTTAACCAATAATACAGTGCACTTATCACTAAAACAGGTAACAATACATCACATCAACAGTGCAGTAGTAAATAAGTACAGTAAGTAAGGCAATAAGTATGTCATCATAATCATCCATCATCATCCATAATCACACTACGATGTGGCGCAGTGAACAAGCGGGGTGCTCATTTCCGAGAGCGGCGGCATCGATGTACATCCTGCAGGAGAAACCTGACCACACGACATATGCGCCCGCGAACAGACCACATATGACAACCTTTCACAAAGCCCCCGCAAGGCCGAATCGATCTGCTGCTCCCGATCGAAGTCTTGGGCCCACGGAACACCCAGCCCAGCCGTTGTCCATGGGTGGCTCCCCTCATTCCCCCGTAGCAGCAGGCGCCGATGTCGTCCCCACGATTGCTAAGCTACTCAGTTTACTGGGCCCATAAACACCAGCATGTGAATCAGTACGTTCAAAACTTGCTCAGCGGGGCCAACAACGAACGGTCCTTAATCGACACAGACAGGGCTACCACCGTGAAGGCCCAGCCTTCCCAAACCATCCTATCAAACATCCCCGTCCGGTCTCCAATATATCATAACCTTCTAGCACAATCCAGAGTATCCTATCATGCGAGTGGGACCTACCACTCGACTTCTACCGTTCGCTAGACCCTAAGCATAGCAGGTTCTAACGGTAACCTAGAACCAACTAATACAAAATAGGACACAAGGTAAATCTGGAAGGAGATTCCTAATGCAGTTCTAGGGTTCCACATCAACTCCTAATAAACCTAATGCACAATCAATTACTAGCCCCAATCAAGTGAGAAAGTAAAAAATCTAAACAGGAAGGCATGCACCGGGGCTTGCCTGGCTCCGGAACGGCACTAGCAAAGTCAATAGGGTCAGCCTGGGGCTCCTCCTGGACTGCTCAGCATCCTGCTCCTCCAGCTGCTCCGGAATCACCTCGAGAGCTATATGTCATGACAAGGAAATGCGAGTTAGATGCATGAAATGATGCGATTAAGTTTAATTATACTTTCGTCTGAAGTATTTCCTTCATTAACTCTTGTTTAAGTTAATTACATAAATTAACTTAAGTTGGTTAAATAGATTAAATTAATTTCAAAAATTATTTTATGTCCAGTGGCATTTTTCTGGTGAAGAGCACCACTGAAAGTGATTTACAGTGAAGTTTGGTGATTTATTGCAATACGGATTATTTATAACAATTTAAACAATGCAGAACACGATTTGAATCATAAGAAAATAATTAAACATGATATGCCAGTGGAAAAATGCTTTGTAAGTGTGTTATCAGATACTTTACAAGCATGCAAGAGCTCATGATTTATGGATTAACAGGGAATTTATTAGAAATTAAACAAGGATTGACACATAAGTATTTTTACAGAAAACAGATAAACAGATTTATGTGATTTGACATTTTTGTGTGATAGATCAGGTCACAAGGAGTCCAACAAAATTGGATTGGGATTTTATGATTTATTTTCGATTTTATATGAATTTACCAGTTTCTGTGATTTCCAGAGAATTAAAGAAATTCGGGGAAATCAAGAAAAAGAAATGGGCCGAACTGGAACTGGGCCTCGGGCTGGGCTAGGGTTTGGGCTGGACTGGATCTGGGCTGAGGTGGATCTGGCCGGGGCGGCGGCCGGCTCGCCGGAGGCGGGCGGCGCGCTCGCCGGAGTTGGTCTCCGGCGGGGTTCTCGGCCAACGGAGAGCACCGGAGGTGGCAACGCGAGACGGGGAGCACGGTGGTGGGGGAACTCGTCCACAGCGACGGCGGTAGGAGGCCGACGGCGAGCGGCGGAGCTAAGGGCTAGCTCGGCGATGGTGCGCACGTGACACAGAGGGAGAGAGGGAAGGCGGAGGGGCTCTGTGGCTTCACCTTGACGTCCTGGTGCCCATCCTTGTGCGCGTCGTCGAGGAGGAGCGGCGGAGGGCGGAGTTCACCGTGGAGGGGACGGCGGCTTGACGGCGGCGGGGAAAACCGGAGTTCCGGCGACCTGGGTGGCGAAAACAGAAGGAGGAGGGGTCACGCGGGTGCGCGAGCGTGAGCACTACCATCCTGTGCGACGAATCGACGAGGGACTCACCGGAAATGGCGAATCGCGCGACGGCGCGCCGGTGACCCGGGCGGCCGGATTTGGAGAAGGTGGGCTCGGACGCGCGGCTCACGGCGGAGAGAGAAAGGGCAGCGGCCGCGGCGAGCTTGAAGGCGCCCTGGCGCAGCTTGCGGCAGAGCAGCTCGGCCGGAGGCGGCTCGTCGGCGGCGGACCGCGAGTTGAGCTCGAGCTCGGCCGCTAATGGCGAGTGGCGGCGGGAGTGGAGTAGGGTTAGGGTTTGAGAACTGGGGAGGCGAGGCGGCTCGGTTTTAAGGCGACGGCGTACGGACGTGTGTGGAGGAGAGGAGCTCATCGTGGCTCGGCGGCCGGCGGCGACGTGGCGAGAGCTTCCTGCCGGCGGGCCCGACGACTTTCCATTTTTTCAAGATTTAAATCGAGCCAACTTTGCTGAATTATTTAGGGTACTTCCCGAGCTCCAAAAATTCTACAAAATTCTGGGAAGATAGCGTGCAGATCCAGCTCCAACTTTGCTTTTGGGTCGATGAGGTTTTGAGCAACAGAACTGGAAACAAAAATTCAGGAACTCAGCAGTTTGTGCTCACTTCACTGAATTTTTAGGGGGTCTTGCTGAATTTGTAAAATCTTGGAAAATTTCCCAAAATTCTCTTTTCTGATAAGCTTTCACAGGAATTTTTGGTTGGGCAAAGTTGTTACTGAAAATTTTTAGTTGCTTCACAAGGTTGGGTTTTGACAATTATTTGAACAATTTCTTTTGAATTCTGATTTGGTTTGAAACTTAACTGGTTCAGATTTGGAGAGTTTGTGCGGTGTTTTGGGCTCAGTGACATGGGACGTCACAGTGGCCGACGCGGGAAGGAAGCGGCAGGGCGGGAGCAGGGCACGGTAGTTGAATGGGCCCCACAGATGTAGCGAGCCCCTAGCGGGTCGTCAGATGTAGGGTCTTTGGGGGGAAATCTGAGGGTCTCTCTAGAGTAGGGGCTCATCTAGGGGCCTGGCTGGAGTTCATTTTTTTGCCCAAAGCCCCTACATTTCCTATAGAAGCTCATGTAGGTCCCCTGCTGGAGATGCTTACCAAATGGCTCATTGTCGTCTTATAGACACCACGCCTCTGCCGTCTAAACAATTTTATACGAACTTTTTTGATGTCTATTGCGTTGTATTTAATCCTTCCAGACAATGTTCAATAAACTATGCATTGTAAGTTTGTAAGAATTAATTTTGTGTTAGAAGTCTTTAAGACAGCCGCTGTCTATATCATTTACATGCCCTTAAGTATTGTGTTGGAGTTGCTCTTAGCACACAGCCATCACATTCCCACAAAGCCACCACCATCTCCCACCCTCTCCTTATCTCAATCATACCTTTGATTTCCTCCCACACTGTGTGATGCGTCGTTGTTCCTCGGTACCTTTCCTCAAAACACAGCACCACCGCATATTTTGGTGGAAAGTTTGTGCATTAAGAGCAGGGGTAAAACACAGCTGCTGTAAGAGCTAAGCTAGCAGGCAAATACCTCTGACCTTATATATTTGTAAATGATATGAGCATTCGAAAGACATTTTATTTGAACTTGCATATATGACGTCAGCCAATGTTCACCACATGGAATACATACAAATTGTTACAAGACACGCGCTTCATTTTTCAACTTGTCAAGAAGCTCATCAACAGATGAAAGAATTACCCCTGCTTTCCTTTTGGGTGGTTCAGTGACCTCGATGACCTCCAAGTCTGATCTGATATCTACACCAAGGTCTTCAGGGGTGACTTTCTTGATAACTTTAGATTTCGCCTTCATTATGTTTGGTAATGTCGCGTACCTTGGCTGGTTCAGTCTTAAATCAGTGCTGCAAAACAGTCAAAGCATGGCTTAGACAATATCTTACAAAGAAATATGTGAAACACAATACCCAAATCCCCAAATCAAATATATAATAGAACCCTACGTGATCACCGCTGGTAAGTCAAGGCAGATGGTTTCGATTCCACCATCAACCTCTCTCTTCACGGTAGCTTTTTGTTTCTCCTTGTCCAATAAAACCTGCAAAAATTATCATACACCTTTGAATAAAATTGTTTGTGTTAAACAGAACTCAAAACAAGGGCACACAGTGGGTAATGAAATTTGACCACACTGGATAATATGACAGTAGTGAATATCCTTTTTGGTTATTCCAAAGGAAGCAGGTGGAAAACGTTAAGTTTGGTTGAATAAGGACTTGAAAATTGCAATAACGAAATAGTTCTTGCAAGAATTCAAAGAGTAGAAAAAGGAATTAGTAGTACACCAATAAGTTTGACTACTTGAAGTGGAAGGCATATAGTTGCATTGCTTTGAATGAGTAGCAATTGCATATGCATTATGTAATGGCAGAATTTCCTTGGGGAACAGAGTTTCGATTACATTACCCACTAATAATGAAGAAAACGTTACAACAAACCTTAGAGGCAAATGTTCCCTGTGGCCATTGAAGCAATCCAGCTAACATTTGTCCTGTTTGGTTGCAATCGTCATCAATTGCCTGTAATTTTAGGAAAAAGAGATACAAACATGTAATTCAGCAGATATACTTCAATGACAAAACTTGCTAAATTGAAATAAGATAGTTTTCCTCAAGCTCAAAGAGCAGCTCTGGATCTATGCTGGGGCTCGAGGACTGAGCAAACTAGGTCTAGGTAGGTTGCTAAGCAAAAGGCTAAGCACCGAGGTAACCTGGGTCAAGTCTTCTTGTTTGTTTGTTCGTTTGTTTGTTTTTATACTTGTTAGTCTTCTTGTCGGTGTGTTTAATTAAAAACAAGTGTATGTATTCACCCCTCTTGCAATAGCCCTAGCTTGAGAGGTCATGTCTGGAGCGCTTCTTTTCCCTATAATACGAAGATACACAGCTCTCCTGCATGTTCGAGAAGAAAAATAAAATAGTTTCTTGTTTATCATTTTAATTTCTTGTGGAAAAATATTGGGTACTTCAGAGTATCTCTTGAAAGAAATGATTTCTTGAAGAAAGTCTGAGAACACACATAACAAACACTTCATGCCAGAACTGACCAAGTAAATTACCAAGTCTTTAGAGAAAACTAGTGTATAAGTCCAGCAGATAAACCTGGAATATAATTGTCAAACTAAAATGGGACTCAAATCAATGAACTTTCTCAGAAAATGGGGGCTTCTAAAGACTGGACCAACCAGGGGTGGAGCTTGGAGGGAAACAACTAAGAGGGGTCATGCATTTACATACTTATATATAGCATAAGAGAGGACTAGTACTTAGCATTTAGACTGAAAATTTTAAGAAATTGCACAACAATGTCTATACAACACTACGGATGTTCCATTTTTTGATGGGATACCCTGCCTAATGAGCAACTGAACTCAAAATGTTATTCCATTTTCGGATCGATTGATGTCATAAACTAAGCACTTTTTTGTCCTTAACTCAGCCGGAGAGTTTTCTTAATAAACTAGTACACGTGTACACCACATCATTGTACTAGTAAACACCTGTAGATTCTGAATCAATGTTACCAAGTTAATCCAAACTTCACAAATCAAATAAAAAAACATTCTAGGTTATTTTTACCACAATAATCAGTTACCAAAAGAATCAGTTAACAAAAAACATTGTTCAGTTTACATCACTTGATTAGGGCATGTACAGTGGTCTCGATGGCAGTTGTCTTGAAGGCACATCCAAGTCATTTCTAAACAGCTTAAAAACAGGCAATGTCACACCAAACTCAGGGCAATCAAACCACCTATTTTAAGCGAATTTCGGCTGCGATCAAGAACCTACGGAGCGCATCCCTAGCCACAATGCAAAGTTTTATGCATTGGCCTCTTCGTACCCAAGATAGAAATCAGGAAACCACTCGAATTCACAGATCCGAGACCCACCCTAATGCCTTCAGTCCAAATTAGAAGAATATGTGGGGAAAAAAAAGACATTGCGGGAGCATCTACCTGCTTGCCGAGGATGACCAGCCCGGGCTTTTCTTGGAGTGCGACGGCGCGGAGGATCTTGGCGACGGCGAGGGGGAGGAGCGGGCGCGCGGGGTCGGGGTCGTGGAGGACGTGGACGGCGCGGTCGGCGCCCATGGCGAGCGCGGTGCGGAGGGTGTCGGCGGACTGGGCGGGCCCGATGGTGGCGGCGATGACCTCGGCGGCGGCGCCGGCCTCGCGGAGCCGGAGCGCCTCCTCCACGGCGATTTCGCAGAAGGGGTTCATCGACATCTTGACATTTGCCGTCTCCACGCCTGTCCGATCCGGCTTCACGCGAACCTTCACGGCGTAGTCCACCACCCGCTTCACTGCCACTAGAATCTTCATCGCGGCGTCCTCCTTCTCTTCCTCCTCTCTGTCTCTCCGCCCGTGGGAGTCGAGGATGGGCACTGATGACAACTGAGGAGTTAGAGTTCGAGTTCCTCACTATTTCTGACTCATCAATCATCATCACTTCATCAGTCATGAGTCATCAGCGAGTCACCAACCCAACACCCAGGAATTGGCCCACTTGTTTCTTTTTTCGAATTTTGCCTTCCACGTTTTAGGTGAGGATTATAATAGGTGCGTGAAGATTTTGGATAATCTAGACTACAAGCAGGCTCGTGGATAGAGATTAGTAAAACTTTTATTCTTAAAAGTTGAGGTAAAAGCAGATAAGCTACTTGGATCCTTACATTTTGGGGGGTACTAGATTGCTGCGTTGAGTGGAAGGTAAAAGCCGAGTTATTTAGGCCAATCTTAATGTATCATTTCATTTCACTTTTTTCAAGACTAGTTTTAGGAAGAGAGCCAGCTTTCTTTCATAGGGATGAAAGACCTCTCATAAAAGATAAAAGATTTTATTCTCTCTTCTCATAATTAACTTGCCGAGTCAGCAAAATGCGCATATATGGCATAGAATTTAATGCTTATGAAAGGCTGTTGAGACTGGCCTTAGATATATATATATATATTTCGAAGGTACTACTAGATTGCTGCTTTCAAAGTAGATTTTCTTCACTGGCAATTGGAAAAATATACCATCCTCCGTTTGCAAATAATTGACAAGGTTGACTTTACTATTCACAATTTGATTGCTTAATAACTTCTAAAATACTTAGTTACATAAGATAAACATATGATAGATAGACATGGTGTATAGAGCACTTTAGTAACATGATATATTTATAAGTGTTTAATTTTCTATTAACAGAAAAATAATGGTCAAAGTTAGAACAATAAAAGTCAATACTGACAAATATTTAAAAACAAAGGTAAGTACATGAGAGATAATACTAGGGTTGTTCAGCCAAATGCCAATAATTGATTGCAAAAATAAATACAGCTGCCCAATGATGCCTCCTCAGACTCATGCTACAACCAGAGAGTTACAGTATCCAATAATTGATTGCAAAAATAAATACAGCTGCCCAATGATGCCTCCTCAGACTCATGCTACAACCAGAGAGTTACAGTATCCTTTTACGCGGATGACGAAGCAATCTTTTTAAACGGAGGCAAGGAGTAACTAACGAGGCTAAAGTAAACGCTTCAACTTACGACTAAGAGCATCTCTAATAGCCTTTCTAAATCTCGCTATGTAGATCATCATTTAGAGAGTCATTTGCATAAAAATCACTTTATATATCTTTTTACTATTCAACAACTTTTCTATATCTTGTGCGCAGTTCAGAGAGCCATCCTCACTCTCTCTACATCTTTGGCTAGCGAGAAATCCAGAATAAAGGATATCTATATTTGAATATCCAATTGAAGAGGCTGTTGGAGGGTATTTCTTTAACAAAATCTCTATTTCTGTAAATTGAAAAAGATATAAAGAGTGTCTTGGCGATGCTCTAATCTTTCAAAGTCTAAAATTTATCCGATCGAACAGATGCCTTGCTTTGTTCAAAACAACTCAGGTTCAGTACATTGTTTTTTTAAGGGATGGTTCAGTACATTGTTAACATTTGGCTCCAAGCCACTCACACCACTTCAGCAAGATCATTACCCAATACTTGCGCTAAGCGTTACATCATTGTCAGGCAGACTTCCACGTCAACATACAACTTGATTGCATCTCTGTATCTACTTCATTCGTCTCTTGTTTGAGATTTAAGCTGGAAATACCTTTTTTACATAGGCACACATTATTCGACACAGATCAATTCCAAATTAGTCTAGGACAGTAAATATTGTAGCAGGCATGATAATATTCACACGCAGCTGCACGAACATGATGATAGATGACGATGCAGCTCTTTGTTCCAGCGACTGCACTAGTACATCTAGGTTTGCTTTCACTTCCTCCTTGCACAGCACCTTCCATGACCTCATCATCCTGGTGATCTTCCCCAGCATCTCTCTGTCTCCCGTCCACTGCTTCCTCTGAAATCACAATTCATGCTATGATCTTGATAAGAAAGAAATACTTAAAAGCTTTTTCAGCAGCCACAAAGTTTTTCCCATGCAAATATGTGGCATCCCTTTATAAACCATTAAAGCTATGCACATAATTTTTCAGCCCCTTATCGACCAATTGAGAGGTTGGCTGCTTAGCGGGAAAGTTTTGTACTCACTCCCATTGTCACCCAACCTGTCATGGTTTTCAACCTCTCGAAGAGAGTGATCAAGCGAATAGATAGAATCCGAAGGGATTTTATTTGCAAGGGATCAGATGAGAAAAAATGTCGAGTGTTGGGGAAATTATGTTGGAACTTTGAACGATGGAGGCTGGAAATTGGTGAATGATTGCGTGCAAATTTGTAGCCTTTTGTAGCCTTTACGCTCCCTTCTTCCAAGCAGCTTCCAATGAAATGGTATTTGATCGTGATGTGCTTGCTCCTCTCATGGAAGACGGGGTTCTTGGCCAGTGCTAGGGCAGACTTGCTGTCCACCCAGAGATCGACAGCCTCAGTCTTCTTGCCAAGCAATTTGCCCAACGGCCGAGCTAGCCAGAGTGCTTGAGTAGCGGCGGAGGTGGCAGCGATGTACTTTGCTTTAGAGCTAGAGAGCGCCACCATCCGTTGCTTGTGGGATTGCTAGCTGACAGGACAATTGCCGTGGAAGAAGAACATGTCGCTCATGCTCTTGCTCGTGTCGATGTCGCTCGCGAGGTCGCTGCCGCAGTAGCAGACGAAGTGCACCACGCCGGGTTGCCTTGCGTAGCGCAGGCTGTAGTCGAGGGTGCCCACGACGTAGCGCGGGATCCGCTTTGATAGCCTACTGGTGTTCTGCCGTCGGTCGCTCCATGAATCGGCTCACGTACCCGACGGCGAACGCCAAGTCTGGCCGGGTGTGCACCAGGTAGCGGAGGCTGCTGACGATGCGCCGGTACGCTGTCACATCCACCTCTTTCGCCTCGCCGTAGCGGCTCAGCTTCAGCCGCTCCTCCATCGAGTTATGGGCAGGGTTGCAGCCATCCATGCCACCCATCTCGACGATGCGCTGGCGTAGAGGTTTAGCAGAGGGTGATGCCGGCGTCATCTTGCCGGACCTCGGTGCCGAGGTAGAAACAGAGGAGGCTAAGATTGCTCATCTCTGGAACGTAGCCCTCGTCTGATCCTTGAACGCATCCACTTCTTCTTCTTCTTGTCGATGTTGGCGTCGCCGTTCCGCGCTAGCTGCCACACCAAGCGGAGAGGCGGAGAGCGAAGTCATCGACATCCTAATGCGAGGTTGTCCCGCTCTTGGCGCAGCTTCTGCATCATCGCCTTCCGGGCACGGTCCGTGCCGACGTGCGAGAGGGCGATGGCGTCCCACGGGTCCCTGGCGGTGTCCTTGTCTGCGAGGGAGGACACCATCTCCATGGGAACTGACGCGAGGAGAGCCTCGAGCACCAGCCGGTCGTCGTGGTAGTCGACGTCGTTGCGCGTGACTGCATCCCAGAGGTGTCGTGCCTGCAATTTTACCTTCATCAGCGAGCTCCAGTCGTTGTAGTTTGTCTTGGTGAGCATCGGCCATGGCGTGCTCCCCTCAGACTCCTTGATGACGCGCTGGATGACCGCCGCGAGTCGCGGCAACCACGTCGGCCGCGGCGTCGCTCCGGCGAGGGGGAAGCATGGTGATGCCTGCGAGGGCCCCGCTTCTCGGACCCTTGGTCGTCGTCAAGGTCGTCGTCGCCGTCCACGCTGCATGGAGTGGCGGCGGCGGCTGCCGCAACCTCGGCCGCTGCCACAGCAGCCCTGGCTGTCCCAGCTGCCTGCTGCGCCGCAATGATGTGAGCCTCGTGCGCGCTACCGCGACATTAGCCTCTCAGCTATAGCGGCAGCCCTCCGGCGAGACGAGAAAGTTGACATGTCCCCGGTAAAAACCAAAGCTCTGATACCAAATATTGGAACCTTAAACAATGGAAGCTGGAAATTGGTGAATGATTGCTGTGCAAATCCAAGCTACCTCTTGCTCCATTATGTTGACAGGGAAATGCTAAAAGTAGCAACTACCTAAAAGTAAAAGAACTAGGCCACAAATGGTCGTGATCACCCCTAAAACTTTACAATCCACCTTTAGACTTTCTATCCAAAGAGCATCCAAGATTAAAGCTCCACCGACCTCAATTCAAACTCATGCACACATACAAGCTTGTCTTCCAACGTTGGGCCGGCCCGCCTTGTGGTGAAGCCCAGCTCATTCGAAACAGAGGAGCCCCTCCTTGCTAGGAGGCGGTGACGCAACTGCATGCCTGAGCTTCCGGGCGACTGGGTCGAGCTCGTGGAGTGGCTGTGGCGTGCGTGTGGACCAAGGGTGCAGTTGGGATGCTCGGATTGAGGGCGAGATGCACAGAATGGATTGGATGAGAATCCAACCTCATCTCGTACTAGGGTTGATCTTTAATTGCTTTTCCCCCTATATCGAGCTCCTCTTAGCCTCACTGCAGGTTACCAGTTCACTGAGAAATCTCTCCCCTATTCTCTCTTGTGCGATTTTTGTTCTTCGTGTGCGTGTTGCCGAGGAGCCAGAGTCGCAGATGAGGTGCTTAGCATTGCAGTGTTGAGGCTCGCCCACACGGTGAGTCGAACCTGTGTGGAGAGGTCTTGTATCTTTGTCTTCCTCACCGTTGGCAATGGCGGCGCCTAGGATTTCTGGGACAGACAGCGGCTGACGAGCTGTGCCTGACCTTTATTTTAGATCGGTTTGCTTCAGTTTGTAAGTCGTGCACACCCTGTGTTTCCCTTTGGATTATGCTTTGTGAGCTGGATTAGTACTCAATGATGATTATTTGAGCTGAGATCAACAGTTAGAGATTACTCTGGTTGTCTCCATCATTTGTCATTATACTGTCAGCAACGAAGTGAAATAGTTACTTGTCTGCAGTTTGTGATACTACCTGTTTACACTGTAAAACTGCATTGCTTTGTTTACTGCTATCTGAGTTGTTTCTTCACTGTCATTGTTACAAGAGCAGTAGCAATCATCAGTATATACTTGCTATTATGCTAGAGACATTTTGTAGGAGACAACTACATGAAAGGTCTCTAAATTACTTGATCTGCGAAGCATTGTATGTCAATAGTCAGGGAGCAGAGTTCATGCATGACTCTGGGGCGGACTATTTGTGAAATCTTAGTTCTTTACTTTTATTACTAGTCCACTTGTCATTTTACATGATGATAGCTCTGTCTTACAAACCTAAATTGTACTGTTTGGAGAGCTTGTTTATGCGTATATACTGCATTATCCAGCATAATTTTGTATGTGTTTTCTTTGCTCATAACTATACCGAAACTACTGCATTTTATTCAACAGAAAAAACATCACTTGGGTTATGCCTTATAAATTGGAAAGCTACCGAAGGTCCGTTGACCTGGAGTTTTTTTTTTTTTGGAAGGCTGTGGTTCCCAGATTTGTTTGGGTTGTTCAACCTCACCGTCGGTCCTCCCCGCACTCCCCCCGACTTCGTACTCAACGCGGACTGGGGTTAGATCAAGGCATGTGGGTGGCCAGATCGAAAGCATTGTGTGAAACCAAAAGTAGTGAGAGCAACTCCAACAGCTTATCTATATGGGTACCAATACCTAAAAACAGATTTTTAGGTAGTCAAAACTCCTCCAACAGAGTACCTATATAGATACCAATACCTAAAATTTTTTGGTAACTACCAAAATCATCCAATCGAGTACCCAAAGAAGAGTACCGCTTCTGCGCGTACCTATCCACCGTTTCCACTGGCGGGAGAGACATTTCGTCTCCCGCGCAGCCCGCCTGCCGACTCCCGCCCGGCGCGCCGCCGCCTCCCGTCGCCCGGCGCGAGCCCAAGCCCAAGCCCGTCCCTCCGCCCCAACGCCCTCCACCGCCTCCCCTTCTTCGAATCCCATCGAAACCCCGATCGATTTGGGGCCTCCGCGGCCGCATCCACATTCCGCCGCTGTCTCGGTCCTTCCCACGCCGCCCCTCCCCGCCGGCGCCCAGCCGCGGCCGGGAAGCCGAGTGGCAGCCCAGGGAAGAAGTGCCCCTTCAGATCTACGCAGAGGAAGTCACCACGAAGTCATCCGCTCCACCCCGGCCACTACGAGCAGTCCGCTCCGCTCTGACGCGGCTCACTTCGACCCAGCCTCCTGTTGACACCAAAATTTGGACTAGGGCCCGCTGTCAGTGGAAGGTGGAGTGCGCGACGGGTGGGAAAAGATTATGTGCCGAAGTGGTGGCCCGCAGGTTATCATGAAGCCAAAGAAATCCCGAAGCCGCACGCGCCCGTGTGGGATGGTGTGTCCTTTTTTAATTATTTTTTAGATTTTAGAAAGGATTGACCGAGTTGTGGTCAAGTAGGAGTCGTGTTTAAGTCCAAATCGGACTCTTGCCTCGGGTGTATAAATATAAACCCAGGTGCTTGTAATAAAAAACAACCAATACAATCAACCTTTCGGCGCATCGCCACAATTTCTCGACGTGTTCTTCGTCACCCGCGCCCATCGGGGCTCCGGCTTGACTGGATCTCGTCAGGTAAGCGCATCGATCTGATTATGTCGACTTGTCCATGATTAAGATTGATGTGGCTGCTTTTATCCGGTAATTTAGATCAATCTAGGGTTTACATCGTGCGTCGACTGCATGGAATTGTTTAAGACCTGGTCCAATTCTTTGTTGCGGTTAGTTGACTTGTCCTCGCCGCAGCCTTGTTGCCGATTGCTGATGTCGATTTCTGTTTGATTTGGTTACTCGAGTCACGGTTAAGGTATTTTGTCGATTAGATCTGCTCTTGGTGATTGGGTAGGCAGTTTGACTTGTCCTGTCTGCTTCGCTTAGTTGACGTGTCCTCGGCGAAACAGTTGCTAAGGGTTAGATCTAGTTTACTGAGTACCTGGGACCGGTAGTTGCCGATTATACTTGTATCTGTCGATCGTGTAGAGCAGTTTGACGTGTCCTCGGTGAAGCGATTGTCAGATTACGGGTATAATTAGTGGTTACTGGTTTAATCGTTCTTTCGGGGTGTTTAGCCGATTGCTTACCACGTTCAGATTTATGCTTGCATGCCTTTAAATATCTTATTGCTCCTGTTCAAGTATAGCCTGAACTCCTTTTGATGATTGTCGATTTACCTTACTGTGTTGCTTGCCGATAGATTTTGCCGATCGCATGCTTTGCCGATTGCCGATTCTGATGCATGCCTTGCTTTATCTATCGCGCGAGTATTTAATGTTGCGACATGTCGATTCGTTTATAGCCGTCAGCCGAGTGTTTATTTTATCATCTTTTATTCACTAACATCGGCTGCGGTTACGCATCGGCCTGTCCGGGGCCGATAGTCCGGGAATTTTACACGCTTTTTCTTGTCTTTGTCGATTTGCAGGGAAAATCGACTGGCACGCTCCGGAATTTACCGCGTTCCAAGTTTTGGTCCTGAACGGAGTGAAGCAAATCTCCCAGGCCGCGTGTGCGAGCGGTAAAACACACATTTTACCGTCAACACACTTTTTGGCACGCCCAGTGGGACCGATCAAGTTTTTAGAAGCAGATGGCGTTCGTTCAAGCTGTTGCTGACGATGGTACTTTGCTCGTTGATACAAAGGGCAACAAGATCATGATTCCTGCTCCATTTGTTCGAGATGATAAAGATGCTTCTGAAGTCACTGGCAACAATAAGCTCAATGCTTGGGAGAAGATGTCTTTGGATCAGAAAAAGGCATACCAGAGTTATCTGTATGATTGCCAAGTGAAGTACTTTGAGACCATCAAGATGACACGTGGCAAGATTACATCAGTATTGGCTTCGCCAGTGGTGATGAGAGCAGAAGAATTGGCTACAATCAAAGCTGCGAAGATGCCAGATCAAGCTCTGTTGGATGAAGTTGTGAATACTGCGGTTCACAAAGCTTTCATTAATCAGTCAGGGGTGCTTGTTAACACTCTGTACAACATGCTCAAGGCATTTGCTGATGGGACCTTGCAGTTTGATTCCGGATTTATGGGGCCATCATTTACTTTCCTACTGCTACACCAGCACGTCCTGCACCTCATGGTGGTCAACCCACAGCTCAAGAAGAGACAAGCGCTGCTGGTCAGCAAAGGCAACCATATGGCATGCCACCAGAGTTGTGGTCTACAAGTGCTCAAGCTCTGGCTGCAGGGGCTGCTCGGGTATCGGCGCCAAGTCTTATTGATGCGCCGTTGTCCACGCAGAAAGAAGCAGGTGGTACAACTCCTGAGCCAAGGATTAGTCAAACACCTCAGACAAGGTATCATTTGGCCCCCAATGTCAATCCTGCACTGTTCAACCAGGAGATACCGCAAGGCTATCACAGAGTGGCAGATTACAGCGAGCACTACAACAAGGAGCAACCTGTTCAGGTTCAGTCACAACCGCAGCCATCGTCTCAGATGGCTGGGGGATTCATCAGAAGACATAGTTGCCAGGTTGGCTGAAGTCATGAAGGAGCAGTTTGATCTCAAGCCCAAGGAGCAGAGCTTCGTGTATCGACGAGTGGATGGAACAAGTTGCCTTGCCACATCGATAATTGCCCATCGATACATGTTGCCAGAGTTTGGCAAATTTTCTGGACAAGATAATGTCTCTACAGTGGAGCACATCAGCCGATATTTGGCACAGTTGGGAGAGGCATCGGCACAAGATGCATTGAAGGTCCGATTGTTTCCTCTGTCATTGTCTGGATCGGCATTCTCATGGTTCACCTCCCTCCCTGCGGGATCCGTGCGGAATTGGGCCGACTTGGAAAAGAAATTCCACTCTTATTTCTTCACTGGCATGGCAGAGCTGAGCATATCAGATTTGACAGCTGTTCGTCAGAAGGCTGGAGAGTCAGTTGCCGATTTTGTCCAAAGGTTCAGAGTCATCCGTGGCAGGTGCTATAACCTGAATCTGACGGATCGGCAAATGGCTGAAATTGCTTACCAAGGTTTGCTGCCTCAGATTAGAGACAAGTTTGCCGCCTCAAGAAGTCGATGGCTTGGCACAACTCTTTACTCTTTCAGAAGGCGTCAATTCATGAAGGACGTGTCCAGAATACACGTGGCAGACAGTTTCAAGCGGCTTATGCCGATTATTCTTCTGATTCTGATGACGAAGCTGAAGTTGCTCTTGCTGAGTGGACCAGGAATAAGAAGACTGTTCTCTGTCCATGGTCAAGCAGAAGGCAGAAGAAAAGAAGTATGACTTTGACATCAACAAAGCCGACAAGATATTTGATCTGCTGCTGCTCAAGAGAAGCTTATTCACTCCCACCTATCACACGTTTGCCTCCGGCTGAGGAGTTGAAGAAGATCAAGTGGTGCAAGTGGCATAACACTCCCCTCTTATCACACCAATGAGTGCAAAGTGTTCAGGCAACAGATCCAATCGGCAATTGAGAGTGATCGCATTAAATCTCTGGTCAGAAGCCGATGAAGATTGATGGGCATCCTTTTCCAGTCAACATGATCGGTGGATCTGCTGCTTTGATCGGCAAGTATTCAAGGAAAAGGGAGAGGGAAGACAGGAGGACGAGTGATGATGACTTCGATCCACACTGGAACTGTCCGTTCTTCAGTATTGTTGTTGGGAGCAGGGTATGAAGCTGCCACCAATTGAAGGTTGCCCAGGCTGTAGCAGAAGATCTGGAGATTTGTACAGGGAAGTTGGTTCTTCAAGCCGAGGTCCTATGAGGAGACCATCAAGGGTTTCTGTGCATGAAAGACTTGGTCCTGTCAATCAAGTTGAAGATTGTGAAGAAGATCAGGGTGAGTTCACAGAAGAAGGCCAATGGTGTTCGAGTGGTATTTTTACCAAGACTCAGAAGAGAAGAGTACAGAGGGCACGTTGCCGGGAGCTGAACAAGGATGGGAACCAGAAGGATGATCATGACAAGGGGCCCAAGTCTAAGAAGGTGTGGAGACCAAAAGTCAAATCTCAGGTACATGAAGTTGAAGCTCCTGTCAATATGGTATTTATGCTGCCACGAGAATTTAGCTCTTTGGACATTAATGAGTCGGAAGAAGAAGCTTCTGCCGAGTTGTTATTGGGTCCACAGCAGGCAGTGTTCGAGAAGCCGTCTGGTGTTGATCATCTCCATCTGAGGGCTCTGTACCTTAATGGTTTCGTCAATGGCAAGCCGATGAGCAAGATGATGGTCGATGGTGGTGCTGCTGTCAATGTTTTGCCGATGGCAACGTACAGGAGATCGGCAAACTGCCTGAAGAGCTGACCAAGACCAACATGACGTTGAGGGATTATGGGGGCAGGAGCTCTGAAGTCAAAGGAGTCACCAATGTCGAGGTCACTATCGGAAGCAAGACCTTGCCGACGACATTCTTCGTAATCGAAGGCAAAGGTTCGTACGCCGTACTGCTGGGTAGGGATTGGATTCATGCTAATTGCTGTATCCCTTCCACGATGCATCAGCTCCTTATCCAATGGATCGGCGACGAGGTGGAGACTATTCAAGCTGATAGATCGGTAAGTGTGGCTACTGCAGACTTTTTGCCGATGATGGTGGAAAACTTGCCGTGCATATCAGGAACTTACTGGGAAGGTGAAGCACTGGATGTTACCGATGAAGGTGTTTGCATCACTGAAGGATCGGCAACTCCACGGTTGCTGTAGCAGTTATCAGATTTGGACGTTGATCGGTTGATAGAAGTAAAGAGTGCAATCGACAATTAGCCGATCGACGCAAGAGATGAAATTCAGCCGAGCGCTTAATGCAAAGTATTTTCTTTTTTGAAGTGTTCGGTTGAGTTTTATCGGAGCCGACGTTAAGAGCGTCGCCTTTAAGACGGCCGATGCTAATGGTATCGCCCTTAGGGAAAATATATAAAGGAACATAGAAGTAAATATATATATTACAGATGATTGGAAGATAGTTTTTTGATGATTACAAATTCATGCACGACGGGGATACAGATAATCACGAAGTACATCAAGTGCATGTATGCGGAGCTGATCAGTCTCGGCCAAGACATAGTTGTCGTTGTCATCAGACTCGACCTCTGCAGGAACGGATGCCCAGGCACGCGTTGAAGTTTCAATGGAGGCATTGAGCGAATCTTTTTGTTGAAGCATGTCTGCATTGATCTTGGCAATGGTTTCTGCCGATGCCGATACTTCTTGTTCCTTAGCCTGTAGAGCTGCTCTCAAGTCTTCGGCTTCTTTCTTCAGCTGAGTTAGCCAATTCTCCTCCTCTGTTAGCTGATTTTTCATGGAGTTATATTTTGCCAATTCTTGCTGTGAGAGCTCAAGAGCTGCTTCTGCTGCTGCAACAAGTTGGCGTTGATGGGATCGGCGATTGATATTTTCTTGAGCTTGCTCGTAATCAAGACGCCGGAACTCCATGTAGGCCACTGGATGAAGGGCAACTCTCAGATCCCTCGGAAGGCGAGCTTGGATCTCTTCAAACCTAGCACGGACTGAACTGGCATTAAGAGTGAGATCTTCTGTAGTTGCAAAGTTGAGTCTGGCTTCTATCTCGATCAGCTTATTGCGGATCTCGATTGGCAGTGGTTGCCGATGATGCATTGCGACAATTGGCTCTACCACACGTACCTGCAAGCACGAAAGTTGATTAGAACACATTGATGAAGAGAACAAATCGACCTTCATTACCTCGGATAAATCGACATCAGCTTCAATCGGAATAGCCTGAGAAGAAGATGCTCCAGAATCTGAGAAACGGCCTCTTGGTATATTCTGAGCTACTTGGGACGTTATAGGTTCATCGACAAGAGGTTTGCCGATTCTTCTTCCCTTCGCTCTTGCATCTAATCAAATGTGAAGTCAATAAAGATATAGATGCCGATGGATAAGTTTCAAGGGCAAACCTGTGGCTGAATTTCGATGTTGATGTCTTCTGAGGCTATGCCTTCCTCCGAGGCCAGAGTTTGTTGCGTCTCGATGCCGATTTCTTGTGGGACAGTGGTGGCCGCTGGTGCTTGAGCAGTTTCAACATCGGTATCGACGCGGACTTCAGTTTCTTCAGCATGGCCTTCAGGAGAATGGGCTTCAGTTTCTTCGTAATCTCCTTCAGAATGGCCCTGAAAATTGAAACAAAGGTTAAATGTTGATATTTGTTCAATATGAAGCAATTATATGTGAGAATAGTTACCGGGCTGCTGGGAGGAGTTGGCGCAGAGCTTGGTTGTTTCAGGAGGGCCTTGTGACGTTTTCCTGAAGCGAGGGCCTTGACGCTTTGTTCTAGAAGATTGGCCTTTGAGGAATTGAGCCGGTGTTGGTGCATCAGAACCGATGACAGGTTCTGGATGGGGAGCAACGTACAAAATACCGATTCCACTGTTGCTTTCTGTGGGTGCATCTTCGGCATCAGACTGCAAAATAGAAGCTACAGTCAAAAAATTTGTTGATGGAATAATGACGGAAGTTGAGATCGGTTACCTCTCCTATCGGTCCAGGAAGCGGAAGATTGGATATGAAGGATGCTGTGTTGGAACAGTGGAGATGCTTGGACCATTCTGCCCACCATTGTATGAAGAGCGTCGTGCAAGAGGGAGCCAGTGTGATGTTGTCGATGTGGCCGAGGGGTAAATTCTCAGTCAAACCGAATAGCCAAGAATACTCCAATGTCGATTCGACGATGGCCCGAGCTTTGACCTTATCAGCATAAAAAGACTGGGAGGAATCTGGCAGACACATTTGCCTTGCAGCAAATGAAGGATTATAGAATCATAAGATGGCCTCTGATGACCTAATGCATTCAATCCTGTCGGCAAGATGCAAGGCTTGACACAAGACACAAAGATGTTTGCCGATACTGCATTCTGTAGAGGATTGTCAGCTCTGAAGGTGAAGGGAATCTCAAAATGATCCTGATTTCTGGGTTTCCATATGGGAACCATTCAAGATGATCATCTTGATGCCTCTGTAGAAAGTTTTGAAGTATGAAGCCAGGAGATCGGCATTCATCTTAACTCCATCTATCGATACCAAAGCTTCTCCCAGTGAAGTGCATCGGCGCCCAGCTTGATTAAAGGGTTGGGAACGATATAAATGCAAATCTTGAAGTGCCATGGCTTTATAGGAGTGCAGAGTGAGCCACATCTGAAGAAACCACCATGGACCCACCAATATTGCCGATTGGAGTATCCTGCCAGAGCTTCTCGGCGACCCTGATGAAGTGAAGAGTAGAGAGCACCAAGCAGGTATTTGCCGATAGGCATTTCAGTACCAGCTGCCAATCTTTCTGCCAAGTTCTGCAGATTGGATACAGGACCAAGTTGAGCTCCACAGAAAAAAAATGCTCAAGCCACATCGTCAGAAAAGCTGCATGTTCTTTGTCTGTCACTTGTCCTGTTTTCTGGAAGGTAGTGATATATTTCTTCCATCCACCGATTTCTCTGACATCAAGCTTATGTGATGGTTGACTTTCAAACTCTGGAGGCTTGCATTGGTGGATATATCCAGATCAGTAAGCATCTTGACATCCATGAGGGTTGGAGTCATTGGTCCATGGCCAAAAGGAAGGCATTCAATGCGTCAGACCAGAGGTAGCAGGATGCCGATAACATTGGCTCATTCTTTTCTTCATATCGGCAAGGGTGAGTTCTAAACAGTGATCTATGCCGACAGTCGCCCATATTGCCGATTTAGCAGCCTTCACTCTAAGGAACCATTCACGCCAGCCTGGGATTTCAGTGGCCATGATCTGAATGAAGCTGCCTGCCCATATCTTTAGTGCTACTGGTGATCTCTTGAAGGGCATTCTAAGGGTTTGCTGCAGATGAAGGTTATTGGATCGAATCTCCCATGGGTCCTAAGAAACGATGTGTGGCGAGTTCTGTAGGGATCAAGATCTGGTTTCGCAGTTCCTAGAAACAATGCAAATAAATTAATCAAGCCAAGAGTCTAAAAGTATGGGGCAGCTTATGAACAAAGGGATCTACAGTACCGCAAGAACACAACCCTATTCTAGTTCAAGAACGGGGATGGAGTGGAAGATTGATACCTCGGGACGGCGGTGGAGGAGGCAGTAAGCTGCGCCATTGCGATGAAGATGCGAGAAATCTGAAGTTTTCGTTTCCTGGTCTTCCGAGGGGATTGTTCGCCGGCAGCAAGATGGAGAGAGAGAATGAGGAGATGAAGAGACGCGCCGGCGAGAGAAAAAGAGAGATAAGAATGGTAGATGGCTATCTATTTATAAGATGGGACGTGCTGCAGGCGGCACAAGATACGAAGGGGCACTGCAGGTGTGTTGAGTACGGCGCGAGAATCAAGGGAGCGCGAGAAATTGGGAAATAATCCGGTGCATGGAGATTCCATACCCCGGCTTGGGGGGCATGTGTGACACCAAAATTTGGACTAGGGCCCGCTGTCAGTGGAAGGTGGAGTGCGCAAACGGGTGGGAAAAGATTATGTGCCGAAGTGGTGGCCCGCAGGTTATCATGAAGCCAAAGAAATCCCGAAGCCGCACGCGCCCTGTGGGATGGTGTGTCCTTTTTTAATTATTTTTTAGATTTTAGAAAGGATTGACCGAGTTGTGGTCAAGTAGGAGTCGTGTTTAAGTCCAAATCGGACTCTTGCCTCGGGTGTATAAATATAAACCACCGTGCTTGTATTAAAAACAACCAATACAATCAACCTTTCGGCGCATCGCCACAATTTCTCGACGTTTTCTTCGTCCCCGCGCCATCGGGGCTCCGGCTTGACTGGATCTCGTCAGGTAAGCGCATCGATCTGATTATGTCGACTTGTCCATGATTAAGATTGATGTGGCTGCTAGTTATCCGGTAATTTAGATCAATCTAGGGTTTACATCGTGCGTCGACTGCATGGAATTGTTTAAGACCTGGTCCAATTCTTTGTTGCGGTTAGTTGACTGTCCTCGCCGCAGCCTTGTTGCGATTGCTGATGTCGATTTCTGTTTGATTTGGTTATTCGAGTCACGGTTAAGGTATTTTGTCGATTAGATCTGCTCTTGGTGATTGGGTAGGCAGTTTGACTTGTCCTGTCTGCTTCGCTTAGTTGACGTGTCCTCGGCGAAACAGTTGCTAAGGGTTAGATCTAGTTTACTGAGTACCTGGGACCGGTAGTTGCCGATTATACTTGTATCTGTCGATCGTGTAGAGCAGTTTGACGTGTCCTGTTCTACTTCACTTAGTTGACGTGTCCTCGGTGAAGCGATTGTCAGATTACGGGTATAATTAGAGGTTACTGGTTTAATCGTTCTTTCGGGGTGTTTAGCCGATTGCTTACCACGTTCAGATTTATGCTTGCATGCTTTAAATATCTTATTGCTCCTGTTCAAGTATAGCCTGAACTCCTTTTGATGATTGTCGATTTACCTTACTGTGTTGCTTGCCGATAGATTTTGCCGATCGCATGCTTTGCCGATTGCCGATTCTGATGCATGCCTTGCTTTATCTATCGCGTGAGTATTTAATGTGCGACATGTCGATTCGTTTATAGCCGTCAGCCGAGTGTTTATTTTATCATCTTTTATTCACTAACATCGGCTGCGGTTACGCATCGGCCTGTCCGGGGCCGATAGTCCAGGAATTTTACACGCTTTTTCTTGTCTTTGTCGATTTGCAGGGAAAATCGACTGGCACGCTCCGGAATTTACCGCGTTCCAAGTTTTGGTCCTGAACGGAGTGAAGCAAATCTCCCAGGCCGCGTGTGCGAGCGGTAGAACACACATTTTACCGTCAACACCTCCACGACGCCGTCTGCCCGTCTGCTCCGACCTGAGGTCTGCCCCGCAGCTCTCCTCTCTCTCGTATGCGTCGCACTGCACTGCTGCTTTGCCTGCGTGCTTGCTTCTTTGCTTGCGCTGCTGCGGGCGTCCGTGCGCGAAAGCATTGCTTGCTGCCTGCTTGTTGCTTGCTATCTTCGTGCTTGCTGCATGCCTGCTTGATTGTGCGCTCTGATTGCACTACTCAATCATTTCAGTTCAATGCGTTCAGTTCAGTTCCTCAACTGATTAAATTAATTGTCTGGAGCCATCATATGAACTGATGCTGATGCTACTCCTTGCGTTCTGATTTGAGTTAATTCCAACATGCTTCTCCTGTTACTAGTTGCTTACTTGTCACAAACTTGTACAACAACTCGCTACTTGCTTGCACGAAAAACAGTTGCTTCCTTGCTTGCGCAGATGGTTTAGGCTGTGCAAGTGTTGAGAGAAATGTCCGACTGTTTAAGGACTTTGATAGCTGGCAAAAAAAAAAAATCTGTTGTTTGTTTCATTTTGATTGAGCTACTATTTGCTGCTACTGCTACTCATTTTAATTGAGGTACTACTACGGCTTGATTTTCATAATATGATTGGAGCATTTTTTTTCAGATCGTCGCATGATGAGTCATTTTATTATGAAAACTTTGATGATTCGAGTTCCGATGACGATGATGAGACGACAGCGGCAGCCATTATCATCGCCGATGCCGACAGCAAGAAGAGGAAGAAACGTGGTGGTTCGGTGGCTGGCCATAAATGTAACACCCCAGCTCAGAGTACGGTTCCAGGCCCGTACGCCTACAGTGCGGACCCCACTTCATAGTAGCAATTTTTACGCTTTCGTCCTCGCTTCGCGTAAAAGGGTTAACTCGGTTACTACTGCACTCCAGGCTGGGTATTTAAGCTGGCCTTGCTCCCGGTCAATTTCCGGGATGGGACTAAACTCGTGGTGCTACAGTACCGCGCAGCTACAGTGTTCCGCGGCTACAGTAACCCGGCTGCTACAGTGCCTTGGTGCTACAGTACCGCGGCCCAAAGGGCCCAGCCCACGGGCCGAACAACTGACCGTTTCTATTTTTGGGCTTGAATTAACATCTCGGATGTTACATTCTCCCCCCCTTTAGAACTCGACGTCCCGTCGAGCGACCAGCTTACCTCCTGACTTCTCGAGTCATCCAGGTTTCACTCCAGGCTGGGTATTTAAGCTGGCCTTGCTCCCGGTCAATTTTCGGTATGGGACTAAACTCGCGGTGCTACAGTACCGCGCAGCTACAGTGTTCCGCGGCTACAGTAACCCGGCTGCTACGGTGCCTTGGCGCTACAGTACCGCGGCCCAAAGGGCCCAGCCCACGGGCCGAACAACTGACCGTTTCTATTTTTGTGCTTGAATTAACATCCCGGATGTTACATTCTCCCCCCCCCCCTTTAGAATTCGACGTCCCGTCGAGCAACCAGCTTACCTCCTGACTCCTAGAGTCATCCAGGGGACAGTAGACACAGGATCGTCCCTTCCTGGCCACGTCCAGCACGTGTCATGCCGTGTCATGCCGTGTCCCGCCTAGCGGACTCACGCACCATGCACACCGTGACTGCGTCCGTGACACAGCGAAGGTCGGCTCTGAATACCATTCTGTAACACCCCAGCTCAGAGTACGGCTCCAGGCCCGTACGCCTACAGTGCGGGCCCCACCTCATAGTAGCAATTCTTACGCTTTCGTCCTCGCTTCGCGTAAAAGGGTTAACCCAGTTACTACTGCACTTCAGGCTGGGTATTTAAGCTGGCCTTGCTCCCGGTCAATTTTCGGCATGGGACTAAACTCTCGGTGCTACAGTACCGCGCAGCTATAGTGTTCCGCGGCTACAGTAACCCGGCTGCTACAGTGCCTCGCCGCTACAGTACCGCGTCCCAAAGGGCCCAGCCCACGGGCCGAACAACTGGCCGATTCTATTTTTGGGCTTGAATTAACATCCCGGATGTTACAATCAAATTGTTCTCGGGCTCGGCAACAAGGACATGAGAAGCTTGTTGCCGATTACTTTGGGGACAACCCTGTGTATCCACTTAAAAAGGCGAAGGTTCAGGATGTCAAGAGAATTGTTCTTGCGCATTGCAAATGCGGTTGAAGCTCATGATCCATACTTCAAGCAAAGGAGGAATGCAGCTGGGGCTCTTGGCCACACCGGCTTGAAGAAGATTGCAGCAGCATTGTGTATTTCATATGGGAGCCCTGCTGATTCTCTTGATGATTGGGCTAACATGGCAGAAAGCACCATCATTGAGAGTTTGAGACACTTTGTGAAAGCTGTGATTGAGCTTTTCGGAGAGGAATACTTGCGGGCTCCTAATGAACAGGACACGTCACGTCTTTTGGCAATGAATGAGGCAAGAGGGTCCCCGGGGATGCTAGGAAGCATCGATTGCATGCATTGGAGATGGAAGAACTGCCCTACCGCATGGCATGGTCAATTCAACGGCCATTGTCATAATCCTACCATCATTCTTGAGGCCGTTGCGTCGCAGGATCTTTGGATTTGGCACGCATACTTTGGTATGCCAGGTTCTCACAATGATCTCAATGTGCTTCAAAGGTCTCCACTCTTTGCAAGACTAGCAGTTGGTGAGGCTCCTCCAGTGAACTTTGAGGTTAATGGTCATCAATACAACATGGGCTACTACCTTGCAGATGGCATATATCCAGCATGGTCCACATTTGTGAAGACATTCTCAAAACCTCAAGGTAACAAAAATACACACTATGGTGCAATGCAAGAAGGAGCAAGGAAGGATGTTGAGCGAGCATTCGGTGTGTTGCAGTCAAGGTTTGCTATTGTTCGCGGACCGGCCCGATTCTGGGACCAGAAGACTTTGTGGCAAATCATAACTGCTTGTGTGATCATGCACAACATGATCATTGAGGATGAACGAGGTCAGGATGTTGAGTACATCTATGACAATGTTGGAGAGAAGGTGACGCCTCGGAAGGATGAAAATGTGATTGAGAGATTCTTGACGGTGCACCGAGAGGTCGAGGATCGTCAGGAACATAACAAACTTCGTGATGATCTTATCAACCATTTGTGGTGTCTCCATGGGAAAAAGTGATGTATCTTCATGTTTAATTAGATGTTCTCCTTTTTTTTTTGAATTTGAAAATCATGTATTTGAATTGTGTGTGTGGCTGAGACATGAAAGTTTGAACTATTGTGATGTCAAAATCGCGTTTGAATTAACTATCGATGTTCATTGTAGGAGGAAAAGAATGAAATGGAGTACTCTGGTTTTAGGTAGTCTGAAAAAGCACAGGCTACCTAAACCCAGAAAACTGTTTTAGGTGGTACCAAAAACTGCTTTTAGGTAGCCAGTTTTAGGTAAGCTGTTGGAGTTGCTCTGAGCATTTCTTCTTCTTTTTTGCGAATGTCCGGATTGAAAATTTGTGAAAAAAGTTGTACGGACTATAGGAATCAATTTTAAAGTGTGTACAAAAGAGCATTGTGACCGGAAACAATGTGAAAAACATGCATGTAAATAAGACATTGGGATATATTGAATCGGTTATATGTATATCGGAGTGGTTTTTGCAACAATATATTGTAAGTGGGTAGGCATTTGCAACAAAAACAACTTAGGGATGAATGTCAAACTCTATGATGTGGTTTTCGAATTTTTCCTTTGTTGTTTCACTTTGGGATGGTGGATTTTTTTTATCCTTCAATCTTAAGCTAAATCAAGATATCATATTGAACCGCCAAAGGTCCTTGGCCGAGTAGTCAAGGCACCCGAGCGGCACCTCCCAGGTCCCGGGTTTGATCCCCAATGGGGACGAATTTCCGGACTGGGTTAAAAAAATTCCCTCGCTCCCTCTTGGATCGAAGCATATGGTTTAGACTCGCGCCATAGCTCACAAGCCAGCTGAGTCCCGATGTACGGTCAGGAGGAGGGTTCGGAGTTTTTCTCGACCTGCGTGAGAAGGTCTTCTTCTTAACAAAATGCCGTGGGGGCGGCGGCTTGCCCCTCGCAGGTCGAGTTTTTTTTTTTTTCATATTGAACCATAATGTCGTAGAATTATTGAAGCAACTGAAACCACAAGCTAGCACACTAGCAGCGCAGCATTGACCAACATTCAGAAGTAGCGCGGCCAGCATGGGTCGTCTGCGTGTGCTGCTGGTCGCCGCGGTCGTAGGAGCCCTCGCCACCGATGCCTCATGCGGCTTCGTGTTCGAGGAGACCACCAGTTGGAGCATCCACCAAGGCTTCAAGAACGGCAGCCTGACATCGACGGCGCTCGTCCGCTTCTATCTGGACCAGATCAGCCGCCTCAACCCGCTGCTCCGCGCCGTCATCGAGGTCAACCCCGACGCGCGCGCCGACGCCGAGCGGGGCGCGCACGCCGCCGGCTGCCTGCTCCACGGCGTCCCCGTGCTGGTCAAGGACCTGATCGCAACGCGCGACGCGCTGAACACGATGGCCGGGTCGCTCGCGCTTCGGCTCCGTGGTCCTGCGCGACGCCGGCGTGGTGTCCCGGCTGCGGTGCGCCGGCGCCGTCGTGCTCGGCAAGGCGAACCTCCCCGAGTGGGCCAACTTCCGCAGCGCGAGGAGCCTTCGCGGCTGGAGCGCGCGCGGCGGACAAGCCCGGGTACGTAATTAACTTGCGCGCCATCTCTACTAGCTTGACTCGATCACCCTGTTTCGTACTTGCTTCGCTTGATTTATGTGCGGCGTTATCATGGATCGTGCAGAATCCTTACAACTTATCAGCGGATCCTTGCGGGTCCAGCACCGGTTCGGCGATAGCGGCGGCGGCGAACATGGCGGCAGTGACACTGGGAACTGAAACCACGGCGTCGATACTCTGCCCGGCATCGGTGAACTCGGTCGTCGGGATCAAGCCCACAGTCGGGTTGACCAGCCGGTCAGGCGTCATCCCCTTCACTCCAAGGCAGGACACCGTTGGGTATGAACTATGATACAGTGACAAACCGACAATCATTTTTCAGTCACACAAAAAACTTTTTTTTTTGAAATACATACAGATGTACTCCCTCCGTTTTTAATTATATGACACCGTTGACTTTTTCGTTAAACTTTGACCTATAATATAGATTTAAATAATTACTTTTCAAATGTGAAATGAATATCATTGGATTCATCATCAAAATCACTTTAAGGTTAACTTATACACATATCTATTTACACTTATATTTATAGATAAGACGAATGGTCAAAGTAACAAAAAAAGTCAACGGCGTCATATAATAAAAAACGGAGGGAGTAGACACTCACAAACACTAAAGAAAAAACTTAATCTAAGGCATTTCACACTAAAAAGAAACTTAATCTAAGGCATTTCATCGGTATAGTACTTCTTATCGGCAAGATAACTACTTTAGGTGCCTAAAGTTGACAATCCTCAGGCACTTGGTTGTTGACAAAGGACTTCGGAAGGAGACTGAAAAAAGGTCTTTTTCAAGCACTTGAAAATTACCAAAAATGTAGAGCATCACACTAAAAGCTGTACATATTTCATTATTACCAGAATAAAGTATTATATTTTGTCATGTGTGTAGCAGTCACAATAACCACATCTTTTTTCTATGGAAAAGATATGCGGTAATCTTTTTATGACATGTAGGAGTCTCCTCCGAATTATTTGTTTGATTATGAGATAGAATTTTCTTTCCCATTCGATACACTGGAATAAAGTCTATTAGCCCAACCCTTTGTATTCAAATTAGATGGGGCCTTGGACTTAAGAACGAATTTTTCAGTACTTTTGATTTTAAATGCAGGCCAATATTCAAAATTGGGGCCAATCCTCACTTATTCTATGGGGCGTTTGCATTCCAAATTCTACTTTTGAAAGTACTTTAAATGCAGGCCAATATGCCGTACCGTAGCATATGCTGTCCACCTGCTGGATGCAATCGTCGGTTATGATCCCCTTGATGCTGCAGCCACAAGAGCAGCTTCTGTATACATCCCTCCAAATGGATGCAAGCAGTTTTTGAGGATTGATGGGCTAAGCCGTAAGAGAATCGGCATACCAAATGGATTTTTCAATTTCCGGAATGGTACACTGCGCCAGATGGCATACAAGCAGCATACCGACACTATGGGGTAAAGTTACACTAAATTATGAACCATCAGAATGATACCTATCAATTTGTTAGCATGCACTACATTAGTTAGCATATATATCATTTTTCCATGCTTGCAAGTATTATTCCCACATCGAAGAAGTTCTAATAAGAGTATTTATTAATTAAAATTTTATAATGTAATAATTTCTTGTCTGTGATTTGTTCAAGATATGTTGGCTATATATTACATATAATCTGTATACAAAAAAGATGATGTCATATGTGCAGAGGTCATCTTGAAAACACGGTGGGGGGGGGGGGGGGGGGGGGTCAACATCAACAAAATTGTTCTATACAAATTTTGTATTCCATTTACTCTTCTATATAATTTGATTTAGTAATGTCAATAGCTGTGCTGAACCTTATCTTCCCTTATGAAGTTTAGTATTGTTCTCACTCAAAGTCAACTTAGTAGCACACTAACTGAAGCGCATTTTCTAGTCCATGTCTTGTCATCAAGTTGAATTATTCAACAGTTATTTAATATTTTCTTTTGTTTCACGGCAACTCGGAGCGACTCTGATCGAGAACCTTGACATAGCAAATTTGAGTGTCATACAGAATGTCACTAAAAGTGGGTTGCTGACAGCACTACCATCAGAGTTCAAGCTTAATCTCAACAACTATTTATGTAATTTATCGCACTCACCGGTTCGCTCCCTTGCTGAAATAATAGCATTCAATACTGCTCACCCCGTCGAGGTCTGTATCTAACCTGTCTGTACATTATTATCTTATATGTATGGAAATCTCTAATTTCTCCACAATTTTTTTTTCAACAATTGTAAATTCCTTACGGTTTCGAATATTTCTTTTGAGGATCACAATTGTTGGTTGATGGACTCCAGGAGAGGCTCGAACAGTTTGGGCAGCAACTCCTGTTGTTGTCTGAAAACACCACCGGCATTGGTTCAAAGGAGAGGGATGCAATCCGTCAGCTGGAAGAGTTACCAGCGAATGGGGTGGAGAAGCTCATGAAGGAACACCAGCTTGACGCAATTCTAACACCTGATTCGAGTGGCGCCCTAGTCCTCGCCTACAATGGTCTCACTGGTATTGTGGTGCCGGCTGGGTACGATGAGCAGGATGTCCCCTTCAGTGTTTGCTTTGGAGGTCTGAAAGGTTACGAGCCAAGATTGATTGAGATGGCTTATGCGTTTGAGCAGGCTACCAAAGTGCGAAGGCCTCCAATGTATAAGAATTAGCTTGCATACAGGAGTAATGCGCTCTCAAAAAAAAAAAAGTGTGCAGCTTTTACCTGGATTGCAGTCTACTAGGTATCAGAGGAGTAATTAAAAGTACATTTGTTCAGAATAAGTTCGTCCCAAGTTTGCTCCTTATCCTTACTGAAGAAATACTTGAGTTTCTTGTAGACTATATATATCTGATTTTGTATGAATATTTGTGCGCAGGGAATGTCCGAAATAGGTTCTACCCCAGTTGCAAAATTGTATATGCATGGCGCATATGTCTAGGAAAAAAGTGTTGAAATGATGAGCAGCCTGTTCGGCACGGCTGGAACGGCTGGGCTGGCGCTGGCGCTGGTGACCGTTGCAAGACACGCGGTCACTGTAGCTACAGTGAAATCAGCCGTCCAGCCCCAGCGACTTCCATCCATCCGAACAGGCCGGAGATGGGCAGCCTTAGTGAAGTTATCATAGTGCCATTCACCCCAAATAAGGGGGAAAGAAGCATGCTGGATACATCAACTTGGATGGGACGGCATTCTAACAACCTCCATTTCGTTTTACTTGTCACTGGCTAGTTACTGTAGCAACTTTGACTGACCGTTTTTTTCTACAAAATTTTGATGAATACTTCAAAGTGCGCAATGTTGTCAAAATATGTTTAGTGATAATTCTATTGATCAGAAAGTTTTAGGCATCGACGACGAATTTGTAGAAAAAGACGGTCGGTCAAAGTTGCTACAGTAACTAGCAAGTGACAAGTAAAATGAAATGGAGGTTGGTACAATATTTGACTTAGAATCAACTATCTATGAAACTTCTGAAACACTGTTCGGAAAGAAAAATAACTTCTATAAGCATCCGCGTGCTAGGACCTAAGACATGGCTGGCGTGCCCATAGTCTCTCTAGCTATTTTTTTTTTTGAGACTCTCTCTAGCTAAATGTTGTCAATGCAGCTTCATAAACAAAGGGCAGAGAGCTTGCAGGGTTAACTGAAATGATCTGTGCATCTCTCTTTTTATGAAGCAGGGAGGGGAGGCCCCTAATTTAATTTTATTAAATAAGCACCGTCATATGTACAAAGGTGAATGCAATGCCAAGAAAAGACACGAAAGGCGCACAGAAATAGCGTCCACATGACATGACTATGATGACTTGAATCAACGATTTCTGGTTAAATGTCTGTATAAAAAAAGTTGATGCATGACTGGGTAAACTGACACGCGCATTTCAAGTTGCACATGTTGTCTTATCTGGGTGTGTCCATGTGATGAGACCGTATTCAGCGGTGAGTTTGTGTTAAGAAGGGGCCCTTTTTGTCGTACCCAGTCAATGAGCAAAGGTGGACAAATCTTCAAGGATGGCGACAAAGGAAGAACAAGTGCCACAACTTTTTTATTTCGGAGGCTCATGGGAGTACGTACCATGAAAGGCATCTGACATGGCCGTAAAATATCGGTCCAATCTCTACAAGGGCCTGCCAAATGGAAGAATACACTATCATTACGGTCTGCAAATGGAAGAATACAGTAGCAAATTAAATGGGTCTGCCAAATGGAAGAACACACAAGCAGAACCAGAGTTATATACTATCCCCGTATCATACACTCGCTTGCAAATGCAAAGCATCGGACAGAGTCGTCAAGGCATGGCTCGTCTACTCTTGCTTCTGCTCGCGGCCGTCCTGGTGCTCACCGCCGGCGGCTGCCACAGCTTCGAGTTTCAGGAGGCCACTCTCGACGCCATCCACATGGGCTTCAAGAACGGCAGCGTCACCTCGACGGCGCTGGTCCAGTTCTACCTGGGCCAGATCAGCCGCCTCAACCCGGTGGTGCACGCCGTCATCGAGGTCAACCCGGACGCGCTGAAGCAGGCGGCGAGGGCCGACGCCGAGCGGCGGCGGGGCTCCTGCGACGGCCGCGAAACGGGTGGCCTGCACGGCGTGCCGGTGCTGCTCAAGGACAGCATCTCGACGAGGGACCGGCTCAACACGACGGCCGGGTCCCTGGCGTTGCTGGGGTCGGTGGTCAGGCGCGACGCCGGCGTGGTGGCGCGGCTGCGGGCGGCGGGCGCCGTCGTGCTCGGCAAGGCCAACATGGACGAGTGGGCCAACTTCCGCAGCGCCGTCGGCACCGGCGGGTGGAGCGCGCGTGGTAGTCAGGGAAAGGTGAGCACTGAAACTTGGCTCTATTCACTTTCTTTTTCCCGAAAGATCCAGAACATTTCGGGCATTTGCATTATAAGAATAAATAGAGTTTCATGAGCCAGAAAAGCGCACAGGTTTAGGAGCATGGGCTAAACCGGCGGGTACATATCTGATTACTCTCTAAACTGATTAACTACAAGCGCCGCTAGGCGTTTCGCTCCTGCAGCGCTCCACATAGAAGCTTCCTCCTTAATCTCTGTGATGACACGGTCACAGGTCTTTTCTCTTCTTTAAAAACTCTAGCATTCCTTTCCCGCCAGATTGCCCAAATGACAATGATGATCAGGTCAGCTTGTTAAACCACTCTGCAATTGTTTGTTCCGGTTGCCAAGAGGCCGGGTTGAATTGTGGTGCCTGAATCCAAATGCTAACCGCCGTCCAGATTTGCTTTGAAGCCGGACGCTCCGACAACAAATGGGCTGCAGTCTCTAAATTCCGTGTCACACCCGGTTTTAAGGACAAAACCGAATGCTCATCTATATGTGTGTCCAGGATCAAGTTTCACACACATAGGATAAAATGAAGTAACAGTATAACCAATGTTATAAATACATCGTTCGTTATTACAATAAATGTCTCAAAGGACTAAAAGAAATACAAACGCTAGCGGAAGACTCCATAACGCCACATGCAGTCGACCGGGGGCTCCACAAGCTTAGACTTCATCGTAGTCATCAAATTAGTCCATCTTTCTTCTCTGAGCAGCATTTGATAATTGTGGGGAAAATAGAAAGTATGAGTACATGCCGTACTCCGCAAGTGGAGGAAATAAATGACATGCAAGCTGAATAGAAGAAAGGCTGACATATGGTTCAATTGCAGAAAAGCACCTACACTTAGACAAATGTATAAGCAACTTATATTACTATAGTGTCTATCCCAACCCAACTCCAAGCTCCTCAACAGGTCAAGCCACCTGAACAAAACTACAGGACACTCCTCCTGTAGCACCATGGGTCAAACCACCCAAACCAAACAACAGGACACCCCTCCTGTAACAACTACGGGTCAAACCACCCAAACCTGGTCACTCCACCAGATTCAACCATCCAACCAAGATCCCCACTAATCGTGTGAAAGGTCCATGCCGCTCTTGACCGTGAGAACGGCTGACATGACAGTTTATCATCTCTGCAGAGGTGCACAACTTTACCCACAGGTCGTGATTCCCGTAGAGTCATCCCACTACCAAGGTAGGTGACCGGGGTCTCACTACAAAGTTTTCCATAACGCCTCTAAGCCTGCATTTCTCCTACTAGGATTCGCTGCTGTAGGAACACGCCTTCCAAACAGAAGCCCCCATTTGCGCCGTGGTTCAGAAGCTACTCCAGGAGCACACTCTCCTGGTTGCCGGAGCCTTCCTCCCCTGAGTCCAGTATACTGTTCTAGTAGCACACTCTCCTAGTTGCCGGAGTCATCCCTTCCCCATGCCAAAGTGATCCATACAGACAGAGAGAACGCTATATACTAACCAGGCCGTACCATGTAAGCCCTGTGATTTGTGCTGTTATCATGGTTACACGTTCCACGAACCGGTTCTTAGGATCCCAAGCAGGTATCACCACCAACCAACTGTGCAACAAACCTTGCACATGCGCATACCCGCACCATCATCAAACAATCCTCCTGCTTGATCCTACTAAATCTCCATGTTGCTAAAAAGATTACTGTTGGAGTTTCTTACGCAAAAAGATTTAATTTAATTTCCGCAAGCGCACGGAACACCATTGTAGCATTTCACCCGGGAGTATTCCAAGGTTATCGTATTTATATTTTCCTCAGGGAAGCAGGGCTAAGACTATCATGAATTAACAAGGAAACATCTATTATTTCATAACTTGCCAACACCAAAGCAGGGATACATATATGATATGTGTGGCACTCAGGAAAAAGATCCATTGATATAGAAGACAAGAAGTCAGCATTTAGTTTGGGAGAACAACGAGCAGAAGGTATCAATTAGCCTAGGGGTTAGCATTTAGTATTTCCTGATAGTATACAACTATTTACTTAAGCTTTCATCACAGATACGTTCCTGCATATCGGGGCACACGCATGCTAAGGCAGCAACCCGAGAATTAGGTTCAACTACCTTGGGGAACTACGTGCTATTGACCTCCCTACTCGAGCCGTCCTTGAACGTGGTGGATTACAGAGACCGGTACGGCTGTCACACGTACTCGCGGCTACCATCCTCCGTAAGGGCGGAGGCAAACTCACGTCTAGAATAATTCCTTGAACCACACAAGCAACTATTCTAAATAGCTTACTCCTCTAGAAGAAAGCAAACCAACCATGACAATAAATCCGAACAAACTGTACGAGGTCGTAACAATAAGGCGATTATATTGTCCCTACTGCCTAACTCAACAATTCATTCGAACTTATCATCACAAACGTGGATCCAACACAAGAATTTCTCTATAATAATTACTTAAATAAATAAATATAAACTAAAAAGAAAACTAAATTAAATAAGATAATAAATAAAGAAAAAAATAATTATATTAAATAAAATCTAATAAAAGAAAAGATACAAGAGAACTTTACCCAAACTCCGAAGAGAACTTCGGAACTCCGAGCGAAGCTCTCACTTCTACTCTAACTCCCATAACTACAACACTACTCTTATTCTAAACTACACAAGTGGAATGCTTCTTCCATGAGGTGCTAAGGTGCACTTTGGAGTGAGGGAGGGGTCCTCTATTTATAGGGTGGAGTTGCTTTGAGAGAGTGGAGAAGGTTGGAGCATTTCGTGGGATATTCCCTTCTTGCCGACGTCCCCTTGGCTTGGTCGGTGCGTCAAGTGGATTGTGACCGACTCTGGAACCGACTGGAGAAAGATTGAGGTGGTTGGAGTTTAACTTGGGCCGGCGGTCTAGAGTTTGGGCCGGCCGGCCAACCTTTTCCTGCTTTTTCTCCAATCTTGCGCGAGGCATAACTCCTGCTCCCGAACTCCGAATTAGGTGATCCAAAAGCCCATTTTGACTATCTCGACGAGGGCTTTGACATGGAGGGATCAAATTTGTGATTTGAATAATTATTTCTTGATGTCCAAGTCATTCCTTATTTCTTGCGTCGAATGTCATCGAGATGTCCGCGCAGGACCTTGTTTATCTTGTGCTTTTTGTATATTTGCTTTTTATCCATGAGTATAAGCACATTTGCACCAATATTCTTGTGTACCTTGCAAAACAAAAATACATCCAAAACTTGTGGAACTTTATTAGTTTAATGCAAGAAACATTGGTGCATACCTTTTATTCGCCGATAAGTTGACGGTCATTTTATGATATAATGGCCGCCAACAATTACCATTCCCATGAATTAGGTGAAAGTGAACCATTAGTCAAGTTTTATGCAAGTTAACAGCCATCCAACATCAGCAAGCTAAGCATGACCCACCCATAGCCATTATCATCTACCACAAACCCGGCGACAAAGAATAGTAAAGGAACAGGATATGACACATAGGATTCAAAATTATGCATACTAAACTAGAGGGAGAAACAAATAGGTTCAAAGTGCGTCAAGGACACTTGCCTTAGTAACCCAAGTGTTGCTGCTCAGAGTCTTCAATTTGTTGCTCTTCATCTTGGTAGTTCTCGAGCTGCGCCTACTCTATTCAACGACACATCGGAAAAGCAAACATTTGCTAACAATAACAAAAAGTACACCATACAGTTCCAAATAACTACAAAAACAGTACTAGAAGAAACTACTCGTCGTTAAGATCGCTTGAGCGCAAAAATCGCTGAAAACGGATCTACGAACAAAAAGATATGAGTTTTTGAAGTAAAGGGATTTTCTGAAAATTATTTACATTCGGAGAGTAAATTAGTTAACTTGGATTTGTTATTTCGAAAAGGATTCTTATAAAGATGCAAATATAATTTTTGTAGCATAAAACAGTAGGTTTCTTTCAGTTCTGAAAACATTTATAAAGTTTTATAAATAAACAATAAAGCAACATGAAGTTCGATTGCAACTTCTAAAGATTGATGTCGGCGAGCTCGCTATACATTAGTCGATTTATGTTATAGGATACTAAACATCGCCACTACTATTCGCCAAAAGAGAGAAAGGGACATTATGATCTCACCTTGAGTGTACTGCACAAGAGAGAAAGTTAGACGATGAGGCTCGAGGTGAGAAGACGAGGTTGAGAAGACCTGTGACACATCCTCACCGGAAACAATGACAGCAGGCCAGACTTCGGACTCGTGTTCCAGTGGCGTTGATCCTTGCAAACAAAAGATGGCACAGGACGTGATGTGGATGGCACATGAAAGACTTTTATGTGCCGCTGGAAACATGAACCCAAACCTAAGGAAATCACCTGCTGGCGTCCAAAAGTAGAACAGCCGGCGCATTGACATTGAGATCAGTGACGTGGATCACCCATTGGCAAATTTGTTTTGCAACAGGGATAGAGCATGAACAAGGGCACGTTGTGGTGAAATTTGAAAGGAATTGGTGGGATAGATTACCGGGAACGCGGACGCCTTTGAGGCCTGCGCTGGGCGCGCGCAAACATGGGTCAGAGCAACAATGATGTAGATACCGAAAGCCTGAATAACCCTGTGGACATGATCTTCTGGTGTAAGGTTGATCACGACCGAGAGAACCTCCTGTAAAATTTTGCGGACATTTGGTTTGATGGATCGCCGGGAACGCGAAGTCGATCTTCATGACATGTGTGCTCCCGAACAGAAGTAGGGCAGCAGATCGATCGGCTTTGAGACAGCCGTCATCGTTCATCTTACTGAAGATCTGAATTGGATAGTTGTGTGTTACTGTCAAGTGCGCAACATGGCAAAGTTTCACATAGTTTGGTTAGATTGATCATTGGGAACACGGATGCAAACCTGTGGTTTCCAGGGCATGCGATGGCCGCGTCCAGATTCTTGGCAGTGGCGACGGCGACGGGGAGATCTCGGACTAGTGTGAATCAATGGTCGATCTGTTTCGTGGGCAGTGGAAGACGAACGGGGCTGCACGCTGATGAAAGGGCGCTGCAATCGGAGCTACGGATCGTCGGGAACGCGCATGCCAATATGGGGCGTTGAGGCTGGTCGCGATTGGCAGGGAGAACGGCGAGTTAGGGAGGTGACCTGGCGGCGCTGTGAGGGATCGGAGAGGTAGAGAAGGACATCTATGGAGGCCTGACGTCAACAGGGAGGCGAGATAGTGGTTTGGTCGTGCGTTTGGATGGGAGACGAGGAGGTACCATAGCTGCGGTAGAGTCCTGCGTTTGGATGGGAGACGAGGAGGTACCATAGCTGCGGTAGAGTCCTGGTGTTGCACGATGCAGCGGCAGGCTGGGCGTGATGGCGTGCTGGGCTGGGTTTAGCAGGGCTTAGTTGCACGCCAGAAGTGGGCTTCGTGGGTCAAAATGCTTGCCAAACGTCATCATGAATACTGGTCTCAAAAGCTGGTGGGCTCTCGCTGCAGCCTGTGACTGAAATACAAAGAACAGCGCTTCCAAGCAAGATGAGAGAAAGGAGCAGAATTGCAGACAACAGCAGCAGGTTGCGAAGCCTTTTGTTGAAGCTAGCATGCAGGCAAAGACAGGAAGAGAGAAAAGAAACACCAATAACGCTGGGAAATTCTTTGCTATACGAGAGAGACAGAGAGAGAGATAAAACAGGCGGTAGAGGCAACAACAAGATGACATGCGTTTGAAGAAAGCTAGATGGCAAGGCCACGACAGGAAGAAAAGGAAGGGAAAAGAGTACCGGCGGATTGGAGTTCACTTGTACAGGGCCCAAAGGGGGCATTCGACGGTGAGCGGTGGCAACTCATCGATCGAGGTACAGCTGTAGGTGGTCGGAGCTTGTCGAGGAAAAACAAGGTAGGGATGTCACGGTGTCGGGATCCTTGACAACTCATCTGCTTCATCAATGGCAGCATCCTCACCTTACTCGACAGGCTCAGGTCGACGGCAACGGCGGCGACGCCTTAGCAAGGAGTTGGGAAGGTGTGGCTGGCCACAGGCGGCGATCTGGGCTGCGGGTAGAGGAAACTGGCCCAAGCAAAGAAAATGAGAAAAGGAAAAGGATGGGCCACGGAAAAGATTCAGTGTAGTGCGGTTAAGGGCTTCTTTTCTTGTTTTCTCTTTCTAACTTTCTATATTAAACGAAAACGATTTCTAACAAATTTTAAATACATTTTCCACCCAATAAAATTCCAAGTGCAAACTATTTCAGCATGAATGCAACAAACATTTATATAGACCTATATTAATTAATTTAATTTAGAAAATAATTTCATTGCCTAATAAAAGTGATGACAACCAAATATTAAAGCAACATTTTAAACTATTCTAAAAAGTTTTAAAATTTAGTGAAATTTAAGTCACATTCCAAAATCTTGGGGTGTGACATTCCGAACTGAACTGACAAAAGTATTCATTGGGCCATTCTCGCATCATTAACCGATCAGCTGTCCAAACTCTGTTCTGCAATAGGAGCCAAAGGAAGAATTTGCATTTTGGGGGCGCCCACACCTGCCATACCTTTGTGGGGAAAATAAAAGTGCATCTTATGGTACTTTCATTTCGTGTACTTGTGTGCAGAATCCTTACGTGCTGTCGTCACCCCCGTGCGGATCGAGCACTGGTCCAGCAATAGCAGCAGCGGCCAACATGGCGGCAGTGACACTAGGTACTGAAACCGATGGATCCCTACTCTGCCCAGCATCGTTAAACTCGGTCGTTGGGATCAAACCGACGGTAGGGTTGACAAGCCGGGCTGGCGTCATTCCCATCTCTCCAAGGCAGGACACAGTCGGGTATGTATGCAGCAATTAGCTGTGTTCACCTTTTAGATAATGATTAGTTATGTTCATGGTCATGTCAAATTTTAGAAACAAAGGATAACCAAATTTTGTTTTCGACTGCAGACCAATCTGTCGAACTGTAGCTGATGCCGTCCATGTGCTGGATGCTATTGTGGGCTACGATGAACTTGATGCTGCAGCGACGCGTGCAGCGTCCAAGTACATTCCTGATGGCGGATACATGCAGTTCTTGAATATTGATGGGTTGAAAGGCAAGAGAATAGGTGTTGTAAATGGCCTTTTTGATTTTAACAACGGAAAAGCGCGGCAGATGGTGTACCGGCAGCATCTCAACACAATGAGGTAATAAATTTTCTGAAAGCAGCTATATATTCTCTGCTCAGAGATAGTGTTGAGTTTTGAAGTAATTCTTCTCGTCGGTTCACCCAACACCCATAATATTTATTTCAGTGTTGAAGTAATTCTTCTGTTTTTCGGTTCTGTATAATGGAATCTGATTTAAACTGCAAACTAGCTTATTTTTGTACTCACTTGAAGGAAACTTGGAGCAGTTGTGGTTGAGAACCTTGAGATAGAAAACTTGGCTGTCATACAGAACGCCACTGTAAGCGGGGAGCTGGTTGCTCTAGCAGCGGAGTTCAAGTTAAGCCTGAACGCTTATTTGTCGGATTTATCATACTCTCCTGTTCGTTCCCTTGCCGAAATAATAGCATTCAATGATGCACATCCGGACGAGGTTAGTTCAGACTCCTCGGTCTTTATAAATCATCTGATCTATTTTCTAATTATAAGAAGTGCTAGCTCATGAATTGTCACATGAACAACTGCAGGAGATGCTCAAGCAGTTCGGGCAGCTCATCTTCTTGGTGTCTGAAAACACCACCGGCATCGGCGCCGTGGAGAAGGCCGCGATCCAGCAGCTCGACGATCTTACAGCTAATGGCGTGGAGAAAGTGATGAAGGAACACAGGCTTGATGCGATCGCAGCACCGGACTCGAGCGCTGCCACCGCCTTTGCTATTGATGGCCTCCCTGGCATCGCTGTGCCTGCGGGCTACGACGAGCAGGGAGCACCATTCGGTATCAGTTTTGGAGGTCTCAAGGGCTACGAGCCGAGGCTGATTGAGATTGCTTATGCATTTGAGCAGGCTACCAAAGTACGCAAGCCTCCGATGTTTAAGCAGCAGAACAAATTCAGATTGCAACAGTAGAACAAATCCAGATTGCAACGTCTAGACAGCATTTTCGATTCCGTTTCTCCGTGTGGAAAATACTGTTTGAGTGACTGACGGACAGCTCGACATATATGATCTATTGAGTTATATAGTCTTGTGATTACCCTTGTTTTATATGGCATTATTTGAATAGGCGATAACTTACTGAGGTACACTTAACAAGGGACATTAATACACTTTGGGTACTTAACTGGATATATGAACTTGCGATATGCTTGTAAGACGATCTCGGATAGTCTGATGTGAAAATATATGAAGAAACTGAATTTAGTTAATTGCTACTATGATGTTCTGGTTGAAACTGATGTTTGCCATGGCGAATATATGCCACAAAACGATTACTACTCAAAATATTTTCCAACAATTAATGTGCACAAGTCAAGAACGACAATGTCCAAGTGTTTGTGTACCAAAAGTTTGTACTAATCAAAGGTTACCTTACATCTCTGTGTTGACGAGCTCAAGGAGCCAAGTTTCTCTCTGCCGTAATCTTCACCAAGGAATCACGAAGATCAAGCTCCAGGATTCTTTCTTGAATTCTTTCTTACCTTTTGAAGGCAAGTTGATTGGAGCCTTCACACACTTCTCAATAGCACCCCATATGAACTTTGGTGGCTTAAGAGTGGTACCTAACTGTTACAGATTGCTTAGGTGCTTAGCAGGCCATGGGCCTTGTGCCCATGCACACATGTACTTAGGGCTTGCCCCATGCCTCCTATGTGCCGGCTCCCCTATATATGCAATCCATCCTTTGATTGCAATACTAAGTGTGAATTATCCGTCTAACATGGTATTCAGTTGGTTCCAACACTAAGACCTAGCTTCCGCACCTTCTAGCCGCGGCGGCGTTGCCTCCCCTCCTCCTTCACTGCCGTCGTTCTCCTCTCGCAGCGACGTGCCTGCCCCTACCACTCTTGCCGTTAGCCTCATGCTATGGTGACCTCCACCGCACCCAATGGCTCCTACCCCAGAAGAGATCTCCGAGGCCAAGCGGCTTGAAGAGGAACACCTCGCCGCGGCCAAGGGCGCCGAAGAACAGCGCAAAGCCGATGAAGAGCAACCTGCCGCACATCGCGCCCCGCTGCACGCCCAGGCTGTCGCGGTGCCCAACATCATGGCCATGGTGCCTCTCATGCTCGACCTCGCCTCTCTGCACTACTCTCGTTGGCGGAGTCTCTTCTTCAAACACCGTTGAGAAGTATGACCTCTTCGATCTCGTCCTCTCCGATGATGACATTGCCGATGATCCGCCAAGGGTAACCAATTCTCACGAATTACACTTTGGAGTCTTGCTAAAATGCTCTAAGAGATGGAGTTGGCTCAGTTTCACTTGATTTCCACTCAATCTCAACCGATAGTATCAATCACTAGGTAGGGAGATGACAAGTGTTTTCGGTTAGCTCAAGAATTCTTTTTCAGCTTATCAAGGAAATTCTAAATTTTGGAAGGATGTCATAGAGCTCATTAAGAAACCACATGGTTTCAATTGTTTTAACCTTGGACATGGAACAAACATAAGGTTTATTTGCTAGAGACATTATTGATCAAAATAAAACTGTGTTTGAGTTGTCAAAAGAGAACACACCTTATAGGACCTTTTGGCAGAGCTTCATATCTAAAAAACACATGGATTTCGTGGAACCTGGTCATACACCTAGCTCCATAAATCCATGGATGATACTGTGCATGGATTAAAGACCTTTGATTGAGTCATTTTGCTCTTACTTTGAGTCAAAATAAAAGTATAGATTTATTTTAGCATATAAATTCAAAATCCACAGTATATGGATCTTGGAGCTGGAGCTCTGTCACAGAGCCAATGTAGGAAAAACATGTGGGGAGTTAAGTGAAGAATGGTACACAAACTTGTTGAATTGCTGGGAGGTTTTCGATTGGCTTCAACTAATTACGAATGTCATTACATGGAGAGGAGGACGATGTCAATTATTCCAATAGTGAAGGTTACAGATAGCTGAAAAATTGGTGGATAACTATCTCAAAACAGGAATTGGAGGTCTGGAAGTACAAGATCCGGCCCAAACAGAATTAAGGTTTCCATGTGGATCATGTTCAAGAGCCAAACACTTACTAAGAGATCAATTACTGCAATGAGGGCGGAAGGATGTAAAAGGTACAGCTTGAGGTAAATGAGATCGAGTGCATTAGTCATGCAGCAGTAATACGGCAATTAAGATTTTCGGAAGTCATGACACTCCAAGTAGCTCATCGTTTACCATCTATTTAAAGTTCACATAATAAACATAAAAAGAAATATGAGATGAAATTTCATAAAGATGACATATATATAGTGCTTACTTTAAACAGAACGAACCTTTTTGTCCGCATGAATGCCTAGTAATTGATAACCCAAAGCATGCTAAACTAATAAGAGTGATCATGAAAATCATAGATGCTAAGTGCATCATGTATGCGACTGGTTCTTCGCAACGTAAGAAAAACTAGTATATGTTACGACGTCAACAACGGTGTGCCAGACGAGCGCGACGTCATAGTACGACAGGACCCAAGCCAAGCGGCCCGTTCCAGCGAACCAGCCGGCCTCCTGTCCAGTGGCAATGCCCTGCCTAGATGGGGCCCCGGCGACGCGCAGGCTGTGGGGGCATTGCTGGCAAGGCCGTCGATCAGGTCAGCAGCGCTTCTCGTGCACGTGAGGAAGAGGGAGATCAGCGATGTGAGCGTGGCCGAAGCGATGATGGCTAGGATGTCCAGAACGTGAGCGTCCGGGATTCATCCATGAGGAGCATGGAGAGCGCCTTGTCGGGGTCGGCCGACACTTCGGAAGGCTCCAATGTCTTAACCCATCGTGGCGCGTCCCGTTTGTCCCGCTGGTCCATCACCTGGTCTAGTTTTCCAGTTAACATGCAGTGTCAGTGGTTCAAGTGTGCACAACACTGTAAGCAATGCGAGCAGGGGCGGAGCCAATGGGTGGACAGGGTGGACCCCGGATCCAGAGTCATACATATTTACGTATCCAACTAAGAGTGTGTATATATATGTGGTTACACATACTCGGATGCTGCAGAAGCGACGGTGACGGATAAGGGGATTAAGGGTAGCTTCTATCCCAGCACAGAAGGCGTCGAGATCGATGGGTTTTAGAGAGGCCAATCATCGTGACAATGCATCTTTCCTGGAATAAGGCGTGCTGTAGGACTCGGGGCCCGTCCGTCTCAACTGTTGCATCGAATCGTCGGCTGTCTATTCAAAGTGGCGCGGTAGTGACGGCTGGGGTGGCACGGGGCTGGAAGCATGCACATCCATTTTTCGTAGATTTCTTATCTTGGAAATATTTTCTGTATATGTCAGCATGATTAAGAGCTGCAATGGACAGGGGCGGAGCCAGCATGGTTTGGTGCGCAGAATACCCACGAATTTTGGTGCAAAAACAACAAATTCGTTTTCTATCCCTGAAATTTCTCACGCATTTTTGTTTTACTGACAACTTTGAACACCCATCTTAAGAATTCTAGCTCCGCGACTCAATTTATAGCAAGAGATCCTTTTCCTGTCAAGGTTCATCACAACAGCCACGGAAGCAGAGCGAGGTTGCATGCTTTATTAGCAGAGCACGCAGAACACACAACGGAATTTTGTAGAGCACATTTTGTGCACGGTACGGTTTTCTGTTATATATTTGTTGTTGGAGGTTGTACGGTAGCTGAAATTTAATGCCTCGCACAGTCTTGTAAGCCTTATCTTTTAGGGTACTCGTTCTGCTCACCTCTGGGATTTGGAGCAAGTACGTACTGTTTGTGAAGTTACCACATGTGTCACAGAAAGATCGTTGTAGGATGATGTGATAACACCGTTACAGTGTTGTAATAATAAAAAATGAAAAGTGCGTCATGGCAAATATAAAGAATCCCACTTCTAATCTTATCTTGTTATTATACAAAAGTCTTCCTTGACCACCTGATGAGTACCAGTGGATCTCTATAGTTAGATCAATGTTGTGGTCCGCGACGTATTTCGGCGAAGAGAGGGAGAGAGAGAGAGAGCCGAGGAAAAAATCCATTCTTTCTTTTCTTCGTTAGATTCAATTACGCCATGCTCTAATCTTTATTTTCTAAACAAGCTCCGACTTTCTATCTATTCTTCTACGGCATCGCGAGCTCGGAGGGAAGCCGGCCCATAACATTCAACTAAGCGAACTAGTTGATCAATTGCCCATGCTCCACATTCAAATATTAAACTAAACTGTTTTCATGGGCACAGTAAACTGCCCATGCTCCTTATCCCTGCCTACCTATTAAGCGAAGCTGTCGCAATTTCACTATTAGGACACATATATATGCGCGCTTGACAAAGGGAGCATCTTATTTTTCCCCTTTTCTACATCAGAATGCTCATATTTTTGTCAATACTCTGTGGTTCCATAAAGAAATTGATTGTGACATCCCATTTTCAATGAAAATGATAATAGCTTTTTAATTTATGGTGATAGTCCAGTTTAGACTGGACCACGTAGTGACGCCATATCGTTACGACAATGAACCATTATCTGTAGTGACCCTTCATAATAGTCACGTGATCTTTCAAATGGTTTGTGTATAAGCCGCAAATTTTCACGCGAAGAATTTATATTACAAATAAAATAATGAAACCATATAATAAAAGTACACATTGTAAAGGAAAAATTCACGAATACCATTTGTGCACAAAATCGCGATCGCTGAAAGGATCGAAGCGGGGGACAGGTAAGGAGAACCATACTCACCATGTTTTTGGATGTAATACGATGAGAAGTAGCACATAATTTACCATCTATGTATAGTTCACAAAAATAAAAAAATGTGATGACCTGAAATTTATTATTTGCCTTTTTATGCATCAGATATTTTTTGTGGCATCCCATTTTCAAATAAAAATGATAATAGTTCTTAAAATTTATAGTGATAATTCAGATTAGAGTGGACTGCATAGCGATGGTGCCGCATCATTATGATAGTACACTGTTATCCCTAGTGACGCTTCATAACAGTTCCATTAGATCTTACCAACGGTTGGCGTGTAAGCAACATGCTTGCACGAAGCATGTAACATACCACTAATGAAACCATAAAACTAAAAATGGTCAAGGGAAATTTGCAAATACAGTTTGTATGACAAGTATTGACTGCTGGCAGGAGCAAAAACTATATTTAAATTGCGGCAACAATTATAGCACACTATAATTTGATTGCTGATACTCACTGGATTGTTTGTATTTTTGTACTGTGAGAACTGGGAAGAAGAAAACAGATAACACTCTTACGTAGCACATAATTTACCGTCTATTCCGAGGTAACAGAAACATAACATAACAAAATGAAATGAAATGAAATTTATTGTTCCTTTTTCTGCATCAGAATGCTCATATTTTGTAGATAATATAGATTAGAGGGGACCACTAGGGACGTCGCATCTTATTATCATAGCACTGTTTATCCCTAGTGACGCTTATTAATAATAAGTCACACCAGACATGGTTTGCGTGTAGTAAGCCACATATTTGCATGTATAGAATTTATAAAAAATAAAATAAAATATTAGTAGTGAAACCGTAAAAAGAAAACATTGTCAAGGAAATTTTGAAACGATCATCCGTGTTATGTTCTCAAGAAACATGCACAACAAAGAGGTGGAGAAACATTGACAAGTGGCAAATCATTTTGTATCTATACTAGTTAATTAGAGATAAGTTTCTTGTTGGGGAATTGTTTTGTTATTTTTTTAGATCCAAAGGCATTGTATTGCCCAGTTCCATTCAAATGAATGAAACGGTTCAGTTTGACAGTTTACAGTACCATAAAAGGGTTCACACCTCAGAACAGAAAAACAGTAGACTCCTACAGAACTACAGCCATTTGAGGCTAACATACAGAGTTTTACGCGCCCATTCCTACACTTGTTGTCACAGCATCATCATCCCACTGTCATGTTCACCATAGCCCACTGGAGCGCCCAGCGTTGTATGTCTTGAGGTACTTCCTTGGTGTTCAATCATCAGTGGTTCTTGAATCTGCTGCTAGAGAAAAGAACACCACCTCTCCACTGACAACAAGTTGGAGACCTTGTAGATCGGCATCCAGGTCTTTGTCAGTTTTCGCGCAATCCAAAGGACAGATTTCATATCCCTCCAAACCTGTTTATTAAAGACAAGTCCATTTCTTAACAGCCATAAACTCCTCAAGATTATGGCTAAGACAATATCCTCCTTCTTAAATTTTTTGCAGAACACCCATATCTGTGCTACATCCATAAAGTTAAGCCCAATAGACTAACAGGAGGCATACTGCCAAGCCTGTTCAGCCACAACACACTCAAAAAACATATGTGTAATAGATTGTTTTTCATTGCAGAAACTATAAGCCTCTCCCTTGTCAATACCTCTAATTTTCAGATTATCTACAGTCAGCTCATTGTGTGCCATCAGCCACAAAAACAGCTGGATCTTTGGTGGTACATTAATTTTCCAAATAGCAGAAATGAACCAGCTCTACCCACCTAAAGTTGATTACAACATAAAAAGATTGGGAGGAGTATATACCAGATTGCTCATACTGCCACACTAACGCGTCAAATTCGTGTACCAGATTTATCCCTTTTGCAATTTCCTCTAGCTCAAACCTTGTAACCATCATATCTTCAGTGAAAGTTCTCCTGAAAGTTAGTCTCAGCGCCATACCATCCCATATTTCAGAAATTGTTTTCCCCTTTTCACATAATTCTGTTCTAATTGTTGATATACTCATTAGACATACTTACACCATTTTAATTCGGTCCAATGATTTTCCAGCGGCTCCTCCTTTAATGAAATGGCAGAACACCTGCCGATTTGCCCTTCAAAAAAAAAATGATTTTCCAGCCGGTTCTTTTTATGTTGTGTGCTGCTTAATTAGAAATATTTTCAACTCCTCATCTGTTTGAGTTGGTTATCTAGTTTTTAGACTTTAATATATGGCTGATAACCTTGGCCAAGTGTTTTAAAATTACGATGAATTGCAGGCAAGAAAATAAATTCCATTGGTATTTTGTAATCATGCACTCCGCACAAAAGGGTCCTGTAGAAGTGCATGGGCATCGTGCGTGCTGTGTTGCAGACGTACAGGTGTCGAAGTCCGCCGGTCACCATAGTCCATATCGTTTTCTTCCGGAACGATGGTTAATGCATCGTTTTCTTCCGAAAATACACTTTACATTTGAAAAAAAGAATTGGCCGCAAAAAATAAGTACCTGAAAAATGGTTAATGCCGTGCTTCCCGATGAGACGGCACCACGACGCTAGCTGTATAAATAACAGAGGCCTCCACTGCATTGCTGTATCTGGTTCTCAAGTGTTATTAAAGAGTAAGCTAGCAACAGGACCAGGCACATGGACGACGAGCTGCGTTCGACATGGTCGCAGCGCGCGTGGACGGTGGCCGTCTCGGCCGCCATCCTCACCTCGCTCTCCATGGCCGCCTGCCTCGCCGCGTCGTCCGGGTCATTCGCCGGCCTGCTCGGCGCGGCCGGCGCGGCCTTCGCGGCCTACTCCTTCGCCGACCTCGCCACGGGGTTCTACCACTGGGCCATCGACAACTACGGCTCCGACGCGACGCCCCTCGTCGGCGCGCAGATCAGGGCGTTCCAGGGCCACCACCGCCACCCCTACACGATCGTGCGCCGGGAGCTCTGCAACAACCTGCACGTCGCCGCGCGGGCCGTGGCGGTGGTGCTCCCCGCCGCCGACGCCGCGCTCTACGCCGCGGGCGTGCCCGCGGCGGCGCACGTGTTCCTCGACGTGCTCGCGGCGTGCCTCGTGCTGAGCCAGCAGTTCCACGTGTGGGCGCACGAGAAGCCGCGCCGGCTGCCCCGCCCCGTCGCCGCGCTGCAGGCCGCCGGCGTGCTCCTGTCGCGCGCCCGCCACGCCGACCACCATCGCCCGCCCTACGACACAAACTACTGCATCATCAGCGGCATGTGGAACGGGGTGCTGGACGGGTTTAAGGTGTTCCGGGGATTGGAGAAGGTGATCTACCTCTGTACCGGCATCCGGCCGCGATCGTGGGACAAACCGGACGCCAAGTGGACGGCCGAACACGGTAGGGATGACGCCGGTATGAATTAACGTGGCCGTAAACATGACTACGGTGACTATCGGTGAACTGCGATGATTAAGCATGAACAAGCTACACTGGGTACAGCAGTATCTCCAAATTAAGCATGTATTCCTCAAGCAGAGTTTAATATATGGTCATTGTTTATATAACACGTAAGGAATAAATTTTGTATAAGAAAAGTAACGACCTTATGATATATATATATATATACACACAAAAAGGGAGGGGAATAGATTGAACTTAACAATACCATTAACAAGATTAAGCTGCACATATATAGCTCGGGACTAGGACTTTTGCATTCACATGCTGCTGTCTTCTAGAGGTTTGCTTGCTTAATTGCTGGACATATATCGGGTGACAACGGCCAGCTGCCAGCTAATTGATTGCCGGAGCTCCGCCTGTAAGGGCTTCTTGGAATTCCAGACATAAGAAAATCATGTCCGTGTGTTGATCCGGATGAACATCCCCTATGCCTCAGGGGCCGTTTCGAGAGCTTTTCAACCAGCTTCTGCAAATGCTTTTATTATGTTGAAGTGTCAAAAGGGCAAACAGCTTATGAGGTAGAAGAAGGTAGAATCCATTTTGCAATTGAACTGATGAGCCAAAGCTGAAATATGTAGCTTTTCACGGCTTGTGCTCTGCACCCGGTCCGCCCACCCTAACCTTCGCTGAAATTACCCGCACTGCTACCGGTAACAGATAACAATTCGCTCGAAGTCTATCCCGACTCCTCGTCTTGGTCTCTTTCGCTCCCCTCCTCTTCTCGTACAGGAGAAACGACGCAGCCACCCATGAATCGGCGGTCGTCGCCGGGAGGGGTTACCGGAGGGAGCCCGGTACAAATCGATGGATCCGGGGGTGGATAGGCTGAGGGTCGAGTCTGCGCGGGATATGGAGCTGCGTGAAGGCGATTTCCCGTTGTGGCACAGGATGAAATCGGCGTCCCTGCTGGGGTTCGCGCAGCTGATGGTGCTGCCTGGGGTGATTTCCCATCGCGGCGCAGGATGCGTCGCCGTCGCAGGTGTAGCGACCCGCGTTTTCGTGATCATCAAAAAATCACTAAAAATTTGAACTTTTAAAAATTTTTCAATTAAAATTTATTTGCTAGCTTAGTTAGTAGCAAAACCAAAAGCTTTTGAATTTTAAAACATGCATAAACAGCACCATGAGCATTTTTGAGTTTTCCTTGTTTGTTTGAGTGCTAGTTTTTTGAATGAATTCGAAATTCATTCAAAATTCAATCCCAGCAAAAGATCAAGTCTATTTCTCTTATCGGGCCGCGCTTCTTCTTTTTCTCCCGGCCGGCCCACTTCCTCATCTCTCCTTTCTCTCTTTTCTCTCCCGCGTGGGCCGCAACGCCCCGGCCCAGTTTTCCCCGAGCCAGCCCACGCGCCCTTTCTCTTTTCTTTTTCGCTCGAGTCGCCGACAGGTGGGGCCCACGTCCCCATCGTCCACCTCGCGCCGCCGGCGGAAATCGCGCCGTCGCCCATACCGGCCGGTTCCCTGCCGCCCTCGTCATTTCCCGGCCACAGGAAACCCCACGTGGAGTTCGTGCACGCGTCGCACCGCCTCTCCGTCCAATCCCGTCGCACAGGAGCGAGCCATCCTTCTTCCTTGGTGCTCGCGCCGAACCGCCTCGGAAGTCCGGCGAACTCCACTCCGCGAACGTCATCCACAGCACCGCCTCTCTCGCCTTGTCCCGTCCGCGTCACCGCACAAGCACCGCGCCGCCGTCATCCCCGTCCTCGTCGAGCGCGAACCACCATCGAGCGTCGCCTCGCGCATTAACTCCGGCGAGATTTTTCTCGCCGGCAAACCGACCTAAGACGAGCGCGCTACCGCCTTTGGCCGCCTATAAAGCAAGGGGCAGACCCTCTCCTTCCCTCTCTCATGTCATTCTCCACCCAAATCCACTCCCGAGCTCTCTCTCTCATTTTTCCCCCTTCTCTCTCCCAACTCCGGTGAACTCTCCGCCGAGCTTCTCCTTCTTCTCCGGTGAGTCTCGACACTCGTTTCTCGTCGAGTTCATCAGCCCTTCGCCCGCTTAACACATGTTGGCGTTTCTTACGCACAGAGATAAATATCAACTCCGCAAGCGCACGGAACACCGTGTAGCATTTCACCCAGGAGTATTCCAAGGGTATCGTATTTATATTTTCCTCAGGGAAGCAGGGCTAAGAATATCGTGAATTAACAAGGAAACATCTATTATTTATAACTTGCAAACTAGACCAGAGCAGGGATACATATATGATGGATGGCAACCAAACACACGCAAGAATTCCATATGAAGATAAAGAGATAGAACTAGTCAACTGGGAGGACAACGAGAAGAAGAGTATCAGCCTAGGGGTTAGCATTTAGTATTTCCTGATAGTCTACAATTACTTGCTTAAGCTTTCATTACAGATACGTTCCTGCATATCGGGGCACACGCATGCCAAGGCAGCAACCCGAGAATTAGGTTCAACTACCTTGGGGAACTACGTGCTATTGACCTCCCTACTAAAACCATCACCCGGACGTGGTGGATTACAGAGACCGGTACGCCTGTCACACGTACTCGCGGCTACCATCCTCCGTGGGGTGTAGAGCAAACTCACGTCTAGAATAATTCCTCGCACCATGCAAGCAAATATCCTAGATAACTTACTTTACGCGTAAGAGCAAGCCAACCATGCATAACAAATCTATGTGGATTGTGTAAGCATTTGCGGTGCAAACAACCCATGCAGATAGACATACCATACACAGACGTGGAACCAACACAGGAATTTCTCTATAACAACTACTTAAATAAATATAAACTAAAAGGAAAACTAAATTAAATAAATAAGAAAATAAGTAAAAAATAATTATATTAAAGAAAGTATAAAAGAAAAGATACACGAGAACTTTACCCAAACTCCGAAGAGAACTCCGGAGCTCCGAGCGAAGCTCTCACTTCTACTCTAACTCCCATGACCAACTAGCCTACTCTAAACTACACAAGTGGAATGATCACATGAGAAGAGCGTGACCCTACATTGGATCTTCTCTTCTCAAGTGTGAAGGTGCGAATTGATTCGGAGGCCGAGGGGTCCCTTTTATAGCTTGTGAAGGCGGTGGAAGCACCCTGGCCGACTTTGGAGAGGCGGCGCCGACAAAGTCGGCCGGCCAGCCTAGGGGGGTGGCCGGCCGGCCGTCCCTTCGGTCGGTTCGCCACCGTCTTTTGCCTGAACGCTCCAGATCATCTCCTGATGGCGGTCCGAAGGTCGGCTACTTCGTGGGGTCGGCAGAATTGGATTGAGGGCCAAGTAAAGGCCCAAATAGCCCACCTTCTAGAATGTCGGTGGAATTCTGCCGAGCTGGGCTTGAATTGTGCGTTGAAGATTATTTTTCAGCCCACTGGAGGAAGCCTGGGGCCTGTGGCCACCAGGTGGGGCCGGCCGGCCTAGGGTGGGGCCGGCCGGCCAGGGATTTTCCCTGGCAGGGCCCACTTTTCTTCATTATTCACTCCTGCATCCAAATATTCACCAAAACTTGTGGAGTAGCATTATTCCTATCTACTATGCACACAATCTTGGTGTTATGTATTTATTTACCGGTTGGGTGGCGGTCAAAACATGGTTTAACGACTACCAACAACCTCCCCAAGCTTAAACTTTGCTCGTCCCGAGCAAACTCAACTCAGGGTACCGGCGGATCAGGAGTTACAAAGAAGCGCCCCGTGGGTAATAAAGATGCAACAATATACTCCCTAAACAGTGGTAAGTTTACGAGAGCACAAAATATTCATGAGTGTTGCAAAAATCGTGGGGCTTATATGTCACACCTTGTCATGCAGCATTGAAGACTAGAACGGCATTTTCGGACAAGTACACAATTCTAGCAGGTATGCGTCCAGAGTTTTTATGTGCTGCAAGGTGCAAAAATTCTCCTTCGTTTTGGGTGGCACTTCTCTTACCACACCGATGTGAGTTCTATTCCTACAAGTTTCACTCATCCTACCTTCTACCAAATGAGGCTTTGTATGTGGAGCTTGGTAAGGAATGCACAAATGTCATGCATATATTATAAAGCTAAAGAATGAGTCTCAATCAACATAGCAACTCCATTTATTTTGGTCATAGGAAATGATGCGATGGAGGGGGAGAAAATGAACTCACACTTATGGAAGGAGGTTTTGAAAAACATTGGTCCTTTATTTTGCTCAAGATGTTTATGATAAGAACCATATAGCCATTGACTTTTGTCATGCAACCATGGAGTTTTTTTTTTTTTTACTACTCCATGGTGCAAAGGGCCATAAATTTTGAATGGTTCAATGAAACATTTTGAAATATTCTTGAGCATTTTGGATGGACCAAAAGTTTTGCAAACTCTGAAAAATGCTTGGTTGATTTATCCAAACATTCCCCTTTTTATTTGGTGGAGAGAAATTTTTGAAACATACGCGAAGGAATCATGACCAAAATTAGGAGTGCTTAGTTTCAAGAGTACATCAAACCTTAACAAAACTCAATGCATAAACAAATAGCTATGAGTGGGGCTGTTTCGAATATTATGATATGGCTCTGGTAGGTAAATAAATCCTCACACTATGTTGATCCGAAAATCACACACAGACGGCCTGGGAGATCTGCTTAACTCCAGTGCAGGACCGAATCTCGTACGCCGTGAGAATCCCGAAGCGTGCCAGTCAGTTTTTCCTGAAAACTAACAAAAGGATAAAAAGGTCAAATTCACCTGGTCACCGGCCCGAGAAACAGGCCGATGTATAGCCGACAAATGAATGTCGCGGAAAACAGTCGATGATGCAAATAAAGACAAACGAAACAATCGACCGTTGCTATCGGCTATGCCCTATCGGCTTCCTATCATCGGCTGTTGAACAGTAAAGGAACAGATCTAACAAACCACAGTAGACTATCGGCTTGATTTAGATAATTAAATAAATGCTTCGTAACCAGCCAAGCAGTGCAATAAAGAATATAAGGGTTTCAGGAAAGAAAGATCTGTGTGATAACTAATCGGCTAAACACTCCGATCAAACTCCAGATCGGCCTATCGGCTAACCACGTCACGGAATTACTCCAGCAAAAACCCGTAGGATCGGACCTAACCGAGACAGCAATAAGGTTTTGCTAAAGCAATTAGGTGGAAGATCGACCAATAAACAAATCCAAAGTGATTATGGTAACTAATCGGCTAAACGTCCCGATCGAACCCTAGATCAATCTATCAGCCAGACGCGTCACAGAACTATTCCAATAAAACCGGTAGGATCGGACTTAACCGAGACAGCAATAAGGTTCTATCGGAGATAATTAGGTGGAAGACCAACTAATAAATCGATCTAAGATGACTCGAATATATTTAATCTATCTGTACTATGTTCATCAGACAAACGTCGCGTAGGATCGGACCTAACCGAGACAGCAATAACGACGCCGATCTTGCTAACAGTTCTAGATAGATCTCATATACCGGATAACTGATAATTAAACCAACACCACTAGCAGATTCGATCAACTCAATGCAGTGAGATAATTCGATCAAAGCACGAGACAAGAAGGTTACTAGATAGTCGAGATAATTACCGTGGGGTGACGAATTCCCTGCCCTAGCGGAGATCGTGCCGATGCAGCCCGCTCGAACAAGAAACCCGTCGAGAAAAAACAGGTTGGCGATGCGCCGAGAGTTGTATTGAATTGTGTATTATCCTGATTACAAGCACCTGGGTTTATATTTATACACCCGAGGTAACCGACTTTGAAACAAACACGACTCCTCCCAACTTTCGCTACAAGAAAATATTTTATTCCTATCTTAACTAATCCTCTGATCGTAACAATCAAAATCTTCCTTTTGTTCCGGTCAACGCGGCGTCTTTTCCAGATACTATCTCCCCTTGCCTTATCTCTTCGCCGCGTGTCAGAGGACTTCCAAAATCCGGTGTCAACACATGCCCCCCAAGTTCGGAGTACAAAATCTTTGTGCGCCGAATTTGTCTCCTAGTGCCTTGTGCACATTTATAGCAAGCACCACTCACGACCCTCATAAATACAGAACCGACCCCTCATCTTCTTCCTCCACTTTCTTCTCAAGGAAGCCGCTCTTCATCGGTTCTCTCTCTTCCGCGCCGTCGCTGTCGCCGACCAAGAAATGGCGCGTCAGTCTTCTTCCGATTCCGACGCCGAGGCTCGGACGAAGCGCCCGCCGGTGCTCACCGCATCCATCCCTGAGGTAATCCATCGCCTTCAAATCTGATTTCCCTTTTATTTTTCTCAACCCTAGGCTTAACTGTTTCCGCCATTAGTTCCTCATTATTTTTATTCCCCTTTTCTTTCTCGCATTATTTCCAGAACCTTAGGGCGCAGCTCGTGATTCCCTCCTCTGCTTCGAGATTCTATTTCTTAGGGCCGATGGGCGATGAGGACCCCACTCACTTTATTAGATCTGAAACTTTTAGGATCCCCTTCAAAAACACCCTGCTCAACCCTTCTCATTGGAGCGCTAGTTTCAGATCTTGGCCGAGCACCCTTCCTGGCTGGAAAAACTGGTATTGCCGAGTTCGTCGGGCCAAACTCGCTCACTGGACTGCTTTAGGCATAGATCATTGCATCAATTTGTCTATTGCCGAAACAACCAGAAACGACCCCTTGCTGATTTCTTCATCTTATTTCTGGTCTGATGCCCTCAACGCATATACATTCGGTCATGGCCCTATGTCCCCTTCACTTATGGATGTGACCATGCTCACAGATCTTGATGTCGCCACCTCCTTTGCTCCTGACAATTTGCAAGTCACACTGACTCATGGTTTCCAAACCAAAGGCATCGGGGGCTGGAAGGGCTTTATTACCAAATATAGCAACACCTCAGGACCAGTGACTGATAAGGAACATGCAGCCTTTTTGATGATGTGGCTAGATAGGTACCTTTTCTGCGGATCAGCCTGTGGCCCCACACAAAATATGCAAAACCTTGCGGAGCTTCTTGCAGGAGGTACAAAACTCCCATTAGGGCAATATTTACTCGGCGCCACTTATCAGCTTCTTCATCAAGTAGCTAGAAAATTATCCACCAACCAACCTGTAGAGAATTTTGGCGGCCCTTGGTGGTTTATTCAGCTCTGGCTTGTCCTATATTCCTCAAAGGCTGCTACTCTCCCTCCCCTCGAAAACAGAACATTTCCTAATGTTCAACCAGAGTCAGAGGAACAAACTCGACGCCGATGCCTTTCTTTCGGCGAAGCAGTAGCCGTTGTTCCTGGAGAAAGATCATCGCCTGAATCACTACGCCTTTGGTTTAGGCTTTTCTATTATGGCTTCCGCTCCAAAGCGACCATCTGGTTCCCATACCAAAACATGATGGAATTTGATATACCATCTTCTTTCCGTCCTGACAACCCCTTGCAAGACGAAGAATCACAAGCTCAATTCCTTGCATATATCAAACCTTGCATCCTTCCAACTCAGATTCATTCAGGCCGCAACAAAAGACCCTCTTATGAGCTATATCACCCTTCAGTCTATGCCAGACAGCTCGGCCTAGGTCAACTTCCCATTGGCCTATTTTTCATCGGCAAACTGAAAATCAGAGCCCCCATCGCCGATAGGACAGATTACTTGAGACTGTCTCGCTTAGCCGACGTCATCCCCATCGGCAACTATGCCGACATCATTCTGAAGCCCTTCAGTTCAAGCTCTTTCAACTCCTGGTGGGCAGAATGGCGACAACATCTCTTCCACCTCAAGTGCTCTACATACTTGACTCCTCTGGATCTTCCTGCCGACGAAGAGGTAATAATCCCGAGTATTTCATATGCATTCATTATATATGAGCCTGCAATAATCATGCTAATCATTCCCTCTTCTTGATTCAGTCTGCAGATGAAGCAGCCCCCGTCGGCCGTGACGGCAACCCTGTGTCATATCTCCGGGAATCGGCTACCCCAAACATCATTTTGCCAGCGCCGAGGAAAAGAAAAACAGCAGCAGCTCCAAACAAGCCACCAGTTCCAAAGCGTACGGCTCCTCAAGCACCAAGGCGACCTGCACCACGACGACAGCCTGCACGCCAAGCTACTCGCAAGGTCCGCCAAAGCTCAATGTCGGCCTTCACATCTCCATCCGCCGATGAGACTCCTCAGGTTTCTTCTTAATGATGCACTTTGAATAATTCATATCTTTCATTAAATAACACTTACTCTTCTTTGCAGGACCTTAATGTTAATGTTCCTCCGAACACAGATACCCAAGCGTCGCCAGTTCGGGACCATGCCGCCATCGGCTCTGAAGTACCACATGCATCGGCCAAAGATACTTCTACCCCTCAAGGAGAAAGCGGACAAGATTTCAACCTTCCAACCGGTCTAGTAGGCACGCAGATCCCAACATCTCCTGACGCCGATACAGAGAAGACGGTAAAATCAAGATAGCCCTTCTTATCATTTCATCTTGAATGCATCATCACTCTATTCTCATTTCAGCTATCGGACCCTCAACCATCGGCCATCAATTTGGATTCATCGGCTTCCTCAAAACCTTACCTTCCTGATGATGTGAAGACAACCCTGAGGGAAATTTCAGAAAGACTATCGGAGCCAACTCTTGACGTGCTGACATCCAACATCGGCCCAGTTTCAAGCCGATTCAATGAGATCCGTCGTCTGATCCCATATGATCTCTTAGAAGCTCTGCATCCCGCTGCACACATCGACTATCATGAGCTGGAGATCATCAAGATCCAAAGACGTATGACCGAAAGGGCTGCTAGATCAGATCGTCTGATAGCCTTGGTCAATGCCGATTCCCAGGTCCAGACTGAGCAAGCCAAGCTTGACGAGCTAAGGACCAAGCCCGCAGAAATTCGAACTGAACTAGATCGGCTGAAGAAAGAACTTGAGGATCTCCAAGCCACAGTAAGAGCCAAAGAACAAGAGATTAAGGCCGAAGAAGACAAGCTAGCCCTTCTCCCCGATGAAATATCAACTCAAGAAAGCATACTATCATCGGCCAAGGATCTAGCACGTCAGCAGCTCTTAGTGCTTCATCCGGACATCGGCTCAATGGAACAAGACCTCAAGTTCATAAACAGCATCGAGCAGATTCGCAAAAACGCCATCGACAAGATCCAGGAGTACCTGTAGGCTTAGTCTTGTAGCAAAAGCTTCTTTTGAACTCTAAAGTATTTGTATAAACACTTTAAATTCAAGGGCGACGTAAAGACATCGGCCTTTTGCCTCTTGCACGAATCTTCTGCCGCATATTCTTGCTATACTTCTTTATTTTAATGCAAGCTTCTAGATGGCGTTTCACGTGAAAACAGTATACCTGACATAATGAGCTGTACCCTTGTCTTCATATGGCGTGCACCAGACAATCCGTACCAATTACTTTAATTGCAGCAGGTCTTTCACTGTTCCACGATCTTATCTCCTTTCGCATCTTGGCCTATAAAAGGAATGCCTCCCTTCATCGAAATCACAACACCATGGCCAGCAAGAAGAACCCCTTTCACAAAACCTCAGCCATATATCCCAAACAGCGAGATAATAACCATGAGCTTCTTTTCCCTTTACACGCCTATGCTCTGGCCTCTTGCCTTCCGTTTGCTTCCCTCCAATCTCTTTCATCCCGACGCTATCCCTCTTGAGCTAATCCCTGAAGACAGCGGCTCCTCTTCAGACTTCGAGGAAGAACTCATGTTCTTCGTCAGACAAGGTTCCTTCTCAGGGATAACATCTTCTTTGACGTGATGGTGTCCATGCATTTGCTCCTCTCCTCGTACACTGGAGCAACGACCCATCCTATCCTGTGTCAGCACTTGGTTGACACTTGACAGCAGCCGCAGTGTGTATTCTTGGTGTAAGAACTTGTACTTTGATTTGGGCTTCTTTGTATTTTTTCTTCTAGAGGCGATGTGCCTAGCCGTTGCATCGGCTTAGCAGTCATCGGCTTTCTGTAGGCGACGTGCTGTCGGCTCTTGTATGCTACTTCTTCAAGAATTAACCCAGACGCTTGGATGATATTTCTTCAAATACTTTCCATTAAGGGCTCGCTCTATTTCTTTCCCATCCAAACTCTGCAACTTGTAAGCATTACCAACTAAACATTGGCTAATCTTGAACGGACCTTCCCAATTTGGGGACCATTTACCGAAGCGGTTACTCTTGGAACCTATCGGCAAAATAAGCTTCCACACTAAATCCCCTTCGGAAAATTGCTTGGAAACGACTTTCTTATTATAATGCTTCGCGACTCGAGCTTTATTCTGAGCAATCTTCTCCATAGCTCGCAACCGAAGTTGTACTATGTCCTCAGACTCATCATTCATTAAGTTTTTGTACTCATCGGCTGTAAGCTCATCTTGCAATGAAATTCGGCGAGACCCAATATTTACCTCCCAAGGAAGAACTGCTTCATGCCCATATACCAGCTGATAAGGCGTGACTTGTGTAGCCCCATGACACGACATCCGATAGGCCCAAAGCGAATCGGCTAATGTCGTGTGCCACTTCCTTGGTTGTTCATCGATTTTGCGTTTAATCAACTTGATTAAACTCTTGTTGGACGCCTCAGCCTGACCATTTGCTTGAGCATAATACGGAGAAGAATTTAATATTTTAATTCCCAAACTTGCAGCAAACTCCAAAAACTCCTCAGATATGAAAATGGACCCTTGGTCAGTGGTAATCGTCTGAGGAATTCCAAACCGATAAATAATGTGCTCCTTCACAAAATTGATCACATCTTTCGAAGTCACATTCCTGAATGGCACAGCTTCCACCCACTTTGTGAAATAATCAGTCACAGCTAAAATGTATTTATGCCCTTTGCTTGACGGAGGATTAATTTGACCAATCATATCCATACCCCACCCCCGAAACGGCCATGGCTTAATGATAGGGTTCATGGCCGAAGCAGGAGCCCTCTGAACTGGACCAAATTTCTGACAATCCTGGCAACCTTTATAATATTCAAAACAATCCTCCAACATGGTCGGCCAGAAATAACCAGTCCTCCTCAGCAACCACTTCATCTTGTAAGCTGACTGATGGGTTCCACAAATTCCTTCATGCACCTCTGCCATTGCTAATTTTGCTTCTTCCAGATCCAAGCACTTCAACAGCACACCTTCCAAGGTTCGGTAATATAACTCTCCATCCAACAATACATATTTAAGAGCCTGATACCTAACCTTTTTGGATACAGATTGAGATGGATTCTTCAAATATGAAATGATTTCCGCCCTCCAATCTTCAACCTCAACATCAGGAACATCCAGCACAATGCATCTATGATCAGGCCGATACCCTGACGCATTTTGTGCCAACCTATTAGCTTCCATATTTTGCTCTCTGGGAACATGCTTGAATTTCACATCCCCGAATTTCTGCAGCTGCAATACGCATTCTTCATAATAAAACCGCAGATTTTCGTCCCTGCATTCAAATTCTCCAGAGAGTTGTCCAAGCACCAATAATGAATCTCCAATTACTTCAATATGAGTGGCTCCAGCATCACCAAGCAATTGTAGACCCCTTAACACAGCTTGATACTCAACTTGATTGTTAGTGCCAACATCAACAGAATAAGAAAACTCGAATGATGCCCCCCGAGGCGAAATGAGAACCAAGCCTATACCACATCCCATTTTGCAAACAGATCCATCAAAGAATAAAATCCATGGCAAGGGCTCAACATGATTATGCTCAACTATTAAATCGGCCAAAACCTGACCTTTAACAGCTTTAAGAGGCTCATACCTCAAATCAAATTCAGCTAGAGCAAGCATCCACTTTCCGAGTCTTCCCTTCAAAATAGGAGCCGATAGGACATGTTTGACTACATCGGCTCCGCACACCACAGTACACTCGCTCGAAAGAAGATAATGCCTCAATTTGGTGCAGGAGAAATAAAGGCAAAGACATAATCTTTCCAAATCAGAATACCTGGTTTCAGCGTCAAGCAATTTTCTGCTTAAATAAAATACCACCCTTTCTTTTCCTTCTTGTTCTTGCACCAACGTAGAGCCGATGGACTTCTTGTCGGCTGACAAATACAACTTGAACGGAACACCCGTTTTAGGAGGAACCAATACCGGAGGAGATTTCAAATATTCTTTAATCTCATCTAACACTTTCTGGTGATCAGGGCCCCACTTGAACTCTTGACCAGCCTTCAACTGTAGCAATGGCGTAAACGGCTCAATTCTCCCTGATAGATTAGCAATAAACCTCCTCACGAAATTTATCTTCCCAACAAGAGATTGCAACTCTGTCTTATTTGTTGGGGGCTTTAACTTGTTGATGGCTTCAAAACTCCTTGGGCCAATCTCTATACCTCGTTCATGCACAATGAACCCCAAGAACTGCCCAGCCGATACCCCAAAGGCACACTTATTGGGATTCATCCTGACACCATACTTTCTGGTCCTCTCCAGCACTTCCTTCAAGTCAGCTATGTGATCATCAACGGCCTTTGACTTAACAATGACATCATCAATGTATATCTCCACCAATCGTCCAATCAAATCATGATATATGTAATTCATAGCCCTTTGATAAGTAGCACCAGCATTTTTCAAGCCGAAAGTCATCACAACCCATTCATATAAACCAATCGCACCTGGGCATCTGAAGGCAGTCTTTGGAATATCTTCTTCGGCCATGAAAATCTGATTATAACCGGCATTGCCATCCATGAAGCTGACAATCTTGTGTCCTGCCGCAGCATCAATCAACGTATCGGCTACTGGCATCGGATAACTGTCTTTGGGCGTTGCTCTGTTCAGATCCCTAAAGTCAATGCACACCCGTAACTTGCCATTCTTCTTCTCCACCGGGACGATATTTGATATCCAATCAGCATACCGGCATGGACGTATGAATTTTGCCTCATACAATCTAGCAATCTCCTGTTTAATCGCTTCATCAACCTTAGCCTCAAATTTCCTTGGAGCTTGCTTGTGTGCCCGAAATCCAGGTTTGATAGGTAGCCGATGTTCAACAATTGATCGGCTAAGACCCGGCATCTCATGATATTCCCATGCAAAACAATCTCGATAATCCTTTAACAACTCTATTAACTTATCTTTAAATTCCTTACATAATCCTTTACTGACGAAAGTCGGCCTAGGCTTGCTACCATCACCTATATCTACCTCCTCTAGCTCATCGGCCGAAGTAAATCCTTGCCCCAACTTGCCCTCCTCCTTGGCGTCCTCTGTGGCGCCTGTCAGAGCAACTTTTTAGGATTCAAGTCATCCACCAATTCGACGCTGTCATCAGTGAACTCCAAAAACTCTCCATCCCAAACCTTGCCAGAGAAACAATCCATGCACTCCAAACGCATGGGACCCAAATCGGCCGAAGCGACGTACACCGCGGTATCGGCCGGAACCACCTCGATCACATCATCCACCCATTGAATAAGGAACTGATGTAAAGTGGACGGGATGCAACAGTTGGCATGAATCCAATCTCTCCCAAGCAACATGGTATAAGATCCCTTACCATCAATAACAAAGAACGTAGTGGGCAACGTCTTGCTTCCGATGGTCAACTCCACATTGAGCACCCCTTTTGCTTCTGACGTCTTGCCCCCATAGTCCCTGAGTATCATGTTGGTTTTGATCAAATCGTCATCGGTCCTGCCCAACTTCCTGAAGGTAGTCATCGGCATGATGTTGACTGCAGCACCTCCATCGACCAGCATCTTGCTCATCGGCTTACCATTCACATACCCTTTGACATATAAAGCCTTCATGTGCCGGCGCTTAGATTCTTCTGGCTTGTCAAACACAGCCTGTTGCGGATCAAGGACCAACTGTGCCATAGCTTCTGCAGCATCATCGTCAGATTCTTCATCATCAACAGCTCTGAATTCATACGGCATGATGCAAACATTGACTGCTGCTTCCAACTTCTGGACCTCAGACGCCACCTTGGGCCTCCATTCCTTCCTGGTACGCGGACGCCGATCATCATCATCATCACGTTTATGGAGCTCGGCCTCCATCTCCCTGCAACGCTGTCTCTGTACCCTTCTTTTTTGGCTCTTGGAGAAGATACCAGTGGGACACCACTGTGGCTGGCGTTTAGGCCTAAATTCTTGCTGCTCTTCATCGATCAGCTCCTGGAACTCAGCCTCATCGTCCTGCTTTGGCCCTAGCCGATCATGAACAGAAGGCTTGAACTCTCTGTTCGGTCGACGCGGCGCCTCTCTCATTGGCCGATATGATGCCCCACTCTCTTGCAGTCGATCAAAAGCCGGAACTCTCTCCTGTCTAACATAGACATGAGATGGCACTTCTCTGTACAGCCTCCTTGACTGATTGCTGCAGCCTGGGCACCCTTCGATTGGCGGCAACTTCATGCCTTCCTCCCAACAGTACCTGAAGAAAGGACAATCCCAATGCGAGTCATCCCGAGATTTGTGCTCTTCATAATCATCCCTTTCCCTCTTCCTCTGATACTTGTTGATCATGGATGAGCTACCAAATTCCACCATATTCACAGGAAAAGGATTCCCATCAATCTTCATGGGCTTCTTTTGTTCATCAAACTTGATGCGACCCTGTTCAATCGCAGCTTGAACACTCTGCCTGAAGACTCTGCACTCATTCGTAGTATGTGATGGGGCATTATGCCACTTGCACCACCTCCTCTTCTTCAATTCTTCAGGTGAAGGCAAAACATGATTCGGTGGCAACTGGATCTGCTTCTCCTGTAACAACCAATCAAAGATCTTGTCCAGCTTGTTCACATCAAAATCATATCTTTCTTGGGCCGCAGCTTGCTTGATGAACGGACACGCCACTGGTTTCTTGCCTCTGGTCCATTCAGCCAGTCCCACTTCTTCTCCATCTTCATCAGAATCAGATTCAAATGCATAATCAGCATATGCAGCATGCCTGCCCTTCACAGCACTCTGGAATCGGCTCTCGTGAGCTGAGATCTTCTGAGCCAGCTGGGAGATACTCTCAAACTCCTGAGACGCAAACCTCTCCCGAATGGGGCCGATGAGCCCTTGAAAGGCTAACTCGGCTAGCTGCTGGTCTGTCAGAGCCAAACTGTAGCATCTGCTGCGAACATCTCGGAACCTCTGAATGTAATCCAGCACCGACTCTCCGGACCTCTGACGAACAGCAGTCAGATCTGTGAGCTTCATCTCAGTAGTGCCGCCATAAAAGTACTTGTGGAACTTCTGCTCCAGATCACGCCACTCTTTAATGGAATCGGCTGGCAATGATGCGAACCATGTAAAAGCTGGGCCTGACAGCGACAAAGGGAACAATCTGATCTTCCATATGTCATCAGCCGAAGCCTCACCACACTGCGCGAGGAAACGGCCGATGTGTTCCATGGTCGATGTGTTATCCTGTCCAGAAAACTTGGAGAAATCTGGCACCTTGTACCGTGGAGGGAAAGGAGTCCTGTCATACCACTCTGGATATGGGCGGCGGTACACAGAAGTCTGATCCTTCGCCTTCAAGCCAAATTGGTCTCTCATTATGTCAGCAATCTTAACAGCCCAATCATCTGCCCCCGAGCTCCTCGCTGCTGACGATGGTCCTTGCTGATCCGGCCATGCTTGATTACCTCCAGACCCAGTCGGCACATACTGTTCTGAAATCTGAAAAGTACGACCTCCCACGTCTCTTGTAGGGGTACCAAGAGGCAGCCGATAACTCCTCTGAGGAGTAGAGTACACCGGCCCACCTCCTACCTCATTGTATATCGTACCATCAGCTGTCTTGATGATGAGGTCCTTCAAGGTATTGACCAATACTGGAGACTGATTGATCAATGCTTGATGCATGGCAGTATAAATCATATCACTCAGATTTCCAGATGGGACCTGAGACGACCCAGCAGCCGACGTCGGTGGTGGTTGTTCCGGTACTTCTTCTGTCGGTCTGACTTCTTTAGCAACTTTGAGCGCCTCTTCAAACATAGTCTTAATAGAGTTCACCAAGGGGGTAGACTTTTCTGCCAACGCTTTCTCGACAGCAATATTGACCACCTTCTGAATCTCTTCAGCTGCTGCCTTCTCATCTGATGACCCCGCCGGTTTCTTGGAAGTGTCCACGACAACCGGCATGGGAAAAGGATTGGACTGAACAACGCCCGCTCTTGTTTTCTTGAATGATTGCAGGCACAGCTCTTTGTAGTCCTCCAAATTCTTCATGAGCAGCTGCTTCTGTTCATCACTCAGCTGTTCTTCTGTCACCTGAAGGACATTATGCGCTCCGATCTTGGTCCTGTCGATTGGTGTTCCGTCTTGCGACATGACTTCAATGAACGTGTCCCACCGGGCGTGCCAAAAAGTGTGTTGATCCGAAAATCACACACAGACGGCCTGGGAGATCTGCTTAACTCCAGTGCAGGACCGAATCTCGTACGCCGTGAGAATCCCGAAGCGTGCCAGTCAGTTTTTCCTGAAAACTAACAAAAGGATAAAAAGGTCAAATTCACCTGGTCACCGGCCCGAGAAACAGGCCGATGTATAGCCGACAAATGAATGTCGCGGAAAACAGTCGATGATGCAAATAAAGACAAACGAAACAATCGACCGTTGCTATCGGCTATGCCCTATCGGCTTCCTATCATCGGCTGTTGAACAGTAAAGGAACAGATCTAACAAACCACAGTAGACTATCGGCTAGATTTAGATAATTAAATAAATGCTTCGTAACCAGCCAAGCAGTGCAATAAAGAATATAAGGGTTTCAGGAAAGAAAGATCTGTGTGATAACTAATCGGCTAAACACTCCGATCAAACTCCAGATCGGCCTATCGGCTAACCACGTCACGGAATTACTCCAGCAAAAACCCGTAGGATCGGACCTAACCGAGACAGCAATAAGGTTTTGCTAAAGCAATTAGGTGGAAGATCGACCAATAAACAAATCCAAAGTGATTATGGTAACTAATCGGCTAAACGTCCCGATCGAACCCTAGATCAATCTATCAGCCAGACGCGTCACAGAACTATTCCAATAAAACCGGTAGGATCGGACTTAACCGAGACAGCAATAAGGTTCTATCGGAGATAATTAGGTGGAAGACCAACTAATAAATCGATCTAAGATGACTCGAATATATTTAATCTACCTGTACTATGTTCATCAGACAAACGTCGCGTAGGATCGGACCTAACCGAGACAGCAATAACGACGCCGATCTTGCTAACAGTTCTAGATAGATCTCATATACCGGATAACTGATAATTAAACCAACACCACTAGCAGATTCGATCAACTCAATGCAGTGAGATAATTCGATCAAAGCATGAGACAAGAAGGTTACTAGATAGTCGAGATAATTACCGTGGGGTGACGAATTCCCTGCCCTAGCGGAGATCGTGCCGATGCAGCCCGCTCGAACAAGAAACCCGTCGAGAAAAACAGGTTGGCGATGCGCCGAGAGTTGTATTGAATTGTGTATTATCCTGATTACAAGCACCTGGGTTTATATTTATACACCCGAGGTAACCGACTTTGAAACAAACACGACTCCTCCCAACTTTCGCTACAAGAAAATATTTTATTCCTATCTTAACTAATCCTCTGATCGTAACAATCAAAATCTTCCTTTTGTTCCGGTCAACGCGGCGTCTTTTCCAGATACTATCTCCCCTTGCCTTATCTCTTCGCCGCGTGTCAGAGGACTTCCAAAATCCGGTGTCAACACACTAAGAGAAGTGTGCCAAAACAGAAGGGTTTTAGGTACTTGCAGCAATTCAAGAAAAACATCTCTGGATGAAACCATACTAAGAAATTGCAACAAGTCCCTAATCATGCCATATCACAATCCACAATGCTTAGACTTGGTGTAATAAATGCAACCCACGGAAATAAGCAAGACTCATGATGTGATCATGCTCAAATAAAAATAACACATATGTCAGGAGTAGAGGTTGCATCTATGCGATACATGGGAAGTTAATTTGTAACTCGATCATTATTTCCCTTATGCGTAGCATAACACCAAGATTCTAGCATTTATTCGAAACAGGGAGTTTATTTATTCAAGGAAAGTTTAGAAATACTTACCTGGGGGTCCTCCCCAAGCTTGTGTCTTTGCAAGACTTAAGCTTGAATAGGCCGCTTCCTCCATTCTTCTTGTGTCTGCAAAAAGAATGAGGGTGGGTGGCTAGCCCCTATTGGGCTTTGCCGAGAACCTAATATTTTTGTTTTTTATTATTATTATTATTTTTATTTATTTTTATTTTTTTTAAAAGGAAAGGGCACAATTGAAGAAGAGTATAATATCGTATACAGAAGTACTTACCTGGCGGTCCCTCCCCAAGCTTAGCTCTTGCAACATGTGCAAAGCTAAGCGATTAAATCTTTCATTTGGAAGCACTGGGTCTGCCTTGTTGGTTCCTTCTTCTTGAATTGTGTGCCTTTCATGTTGCCTGATTGGTTTGCTCTCAGAAAGATCCTGCATTGGTTAGTACAAATCCATTCGTCTACAATCGACACATCTCTATAGTTCCATTGATCAACCTAGACACCGCGTCTAATTCAATCAACTATGTGAGGAGAGCAGGGGTCGCTATACTCTCCCTCTGTCATGAAAGCATCATAGAGGTATGTGTTTTTCTGTTGGTTGAACGGCCACCGGGCATAATCTCAATGGAGAACAGAGGCACAGAAGTGATCTTCACCCAACCAACAGACAGAGACGCAGGCGATTGATTTATGACTAACAACTCAACCAATACCCATACAAATAAAAGGATTTCAAAAGCAAGGGTATAGTCAAAAAGATTTGCAGCATATTTTTATCAGAGAGCAACTATGTATTTTTTTTTTTTGCATGGAAGATTCAGGCAGCATTTTTATTTTATTTTATTTTTTTATTATTTTTTCGAAAGGAGGGGATATATGACATGGAAAAACAAGGAATAATTGCATATGCGTACCTGGCGGTACCTCCCCAAGCTTAGCCTTTGCAATCGTATGCAAGGCTAAGCTATATATTTCTTCATTGAACATCTTGGTTCCGCCATGTATGTTTCCGTCTTCCTGTCATAAAAAAAATCCAACCTTTCTTTATATATTTATTATTATTATTATTATTTTTTATTTTTTTTTCAAAATCCCAACGCCTATGATTGGGCGCTCGGGTCTTTTTTTTTTTAATATGCAGCGGGGTGGGATGGAGGGAAATTAAATATGCAGATGGATTGAAAAGAAAATAATGCGAATGCGATGATGGTATGCTCAAACAGAATGCAGGTGGATGCTTAGGCTAGCAGCAAATTAACATAACAGATATTCGATGTCAATCAAAGATATCTTAAACCATTGCTTCCCCGGCAACGGCGCCAGAAATGCTTGTTGGCGTTTCTTACGCACAGAGATAAATATCAACTCCGCAAGCGCACGGAACACCGTGTAGCATTTCACCCAGGAGTATTCCAAGGGTATCGTATTTATATTTTCCTCAGGGAAGCAGGGCTAAGAATATCGTGAATTAACAAGGAAACATCTATTATTTATAACTTGCAAACTAGACCAGAGCAGGGATACATATATGATGGATGGCAACCAAACACACGCAAGAATTCCATATGAAGATAAAGAGATAGAACTAGTCAACTGGGAGGACAACGAGAAGAAGAGTATCAGCCTAGGGGTTAGCATTTAGTATTTCCTGATAGTCTACAATTACTTGCTTAAGCTTTCATTACAGATACGTTCCTGCATATCGGGGCACACGCATGCCAAGGCAGCAACCCGAGAATTAGGTTCAACTACCTTGGGGAACTACGTGCTATTGACCTCCCTACTAAAACCATCACCCGGACGTGGTGGATTACAGAGACCGGTACGCCTGTCACACGTACTCGCGGCTACCATCCTCCGTGGGGTGTAGAGCAAACTCACGTCTAGAATAATTCCTCGCACCATGCAAGCAAATATCCTAGATAACTTACTCTACGCGTAAGAGCAAGCCAACCATGCATAACAAATCTGTGTGGATTGTGTAAGCATTTGCGGTGCAAACAACCCATGCAGATAGACATACTATACACAGACGTGGAACCAACACAGGAATTTCTCTATAACAATTACTTAAATAAATATAAACTAAAAGGAAAACTAAATTAAATAAATAAGAAAATAAATAAGAAATAATTATATTAAAGAAAGTATAAAAGAAAAGATACACGAGAACTTTACCCAAACTCCGAAGAGAACTCCGGAGCTCCGAGCGAAGCTCTCACTTCTACTCTAACTCCCATGACCAACTAGCCTACTCTAAACTACACAAGTGGAATGATCACATGAGAAGAGCGTGACCCTACATTGGATCTTCTCTTCTCAAGTGTGAAGGTGCGAATTGATTCGGAGGCCGAGGGGTCCCTTTTATAGCTTGTGAAGGCGGTGGAAGCACCCTGGCCGACTTTGGAGAGGCGGCGCCGACAAAGTCGGCCGGTCGGCCTAGGGGGGTGGCCGGCCGGCCGTCCCTTCGGTCGGTTCGCCACCGTCTTTTGCCTGAACGCTCCAGATCATCTCCTGATGGCGGTCCGAAGGTCGGCTACTTCGTGGGGTCGGCAGAATTGGATTGAGGGCCAAGTAAAGGCCCAAATAGCCCACCTTCTAGAATGTCGATGGAATTCTGCCGAGCTGGGCTTGAATTGTGCGTTGAAGATTATTTTTCAGCCCACTGGAGGAAGCCTGGGGCCTGTGGCCACCAGGTGGGGCCGGCCGGCCTAGGGTGGGGCCGGCCGGCCAGGGATTTTCCCTGGCTGGCCCCGCTTTTCTCCATTATTCACTCCTGCATCCAAATATTCACCAAAACTTGTGGAGTAGCATTATTCCTATCTACTATGCACACAATCTTGGTGTTATGTATTTATTTACCGGTAGGGTGGTGGTCAAAACATGGTTTAACGACCGCCAACAACACACTAGTGCTCTCCTTTGGCACAGTCGTGGTTCGCAGGTCGAGATCATCGGAACCCTAGCGCCGCCGTCCGCCATCTCCGTCGCCGGCACCCCTCCGCTCATTCCCTCGCTCGTTTGAGGGCACGGTGAGCACCCCCTTCTCTCTCTCTTTCTTTTGCGCCACCTCTCGTCGTCCCTCTCCGCGCGCGCACCCACTTTCACCAGAGCACCGCCACCCGCCGGCCCTCTTCTCGCCGCCGGTGACCATCCCGGCCACGCCAGGCCAAGCCGAGGCGCGCGCCACTCTCCTCGCGTGCCCGCGCACCTGCACGCCCACACACGCACGCTCCCGAGCCCACACACGACTCTTTTCCCTTTTCACTCCGGCGCGCCACCGCCCTCCGGCGAGCCCGCGCCGCCGCCTCGAGCCTTCCCTCTCGTCGACATCCCCACCGGACGGTTCGCCTTCGCGCGTAGAACATGCCCGACTAGCTCTCGTCGCCCTTTGCCACTCGTGCTCGTCGCCGGCGAGTTCCCCGGCGTCGCGCCGCCGCGCGCGCACTGTTGCGCCGCCGCGAGCCCTTTTGCCGCGCCACCGTCCGACGTGGCAGCCACGTCGGATCGGTGGGCCTGGTGATGACCGGGTCGCCGCCCACATGGCAGACCCGGCGCACCGTGGACCGCGCGTTCAAACCAAACTGGTCCATCGAGCGGTGCACCTAGTCCACGCAACAGTAGCGCGCGGACCCCGCTGGGCCCTTTGGCCCACCGGTCAGTGAGACAAACTCACTGGAAAACGCTACGCGCACCAGGTTTTGCACACAGAAATCTATTTCGACACTTTTCCAATAACAGAAAAATCCCAGAAAATTCCTAAAAATACTTTACCACCTCCTAATCATTGTACAACCCTTGGTTACTTCAAATTAATTGGGATTAGGGCTATACCTAATTACTTAGCCTAATCCTGATCAATTTCCTTTCTTTTACTTCAAAAATCAATATGTTCATCATTTTAACTCCAATTTTGGCGAATCTTGCGCCAAAATTCATCTAAAATCCCATTCTATCCAGTGCCACCAAAATCAACTCCCCTCTGATTTTATTTGGATTTTATTTGAATTTATTGCTCTGTTAATTTGTTTGTGAGCGGTAGATTTATTCTTTTGTAAATCGATAGATAATCAAGACGAAGAGGCTGAGGACCCTGATTACGAGGAATTAGAGGAAGGAGAGCTTGGTGAAGGCAAGTCTAACTCCCTTTGATCATATTGATCCTATGTTTGCAAATATCCTAATTAGAGCCGCTTATAAATAAATTGCATGGTATTTAAATGAATTTAAATGCTAGAATGGTCCTATGCAATATTTGATTGCCTGCCTTGACTTGATTATATCCTGTATCCTTGTTAGCCCTAGGAATCAACATCATTAATTAAATTAATGAGTTGTTGATATGCTCGCTGCTTAGGACTTTCACCATGTGTTTAATTAATACTGCTCACATGTTTTTTCGTGTAAAATGCGTGTGTCTTGATGGTGAGTGAATGTGAAATTGGGTGGTTAATAATAAGTGCAACCCTAGTGAGGGATGTTTTTGGCGGGATCAGGCGAGGTAGTCCTCAGTGGGGAGGCTATCTCTGGGACGCCCTTCCACTTGTGGATTGGCTATTGAAGATGCCTGGTTCGGTCGTATAAGGACCGGTTCTTGTGCCGCCTTTGCCTAGCACCCCTCGCGCAGCCACAAGCCGTGAATGGGCACGGGATTGGAACCACACCCTATTAGTATTCACTCGGTACCCCCCGGAGGCAGGAGATTGCAACGGAGTCCCAGGAGAAGACTCGTTCGTTGGTGGGTGTTCGAGATCCGGCATTTATGACTGGCCATATTATTATGATTGAGAAGCCCCTGGTGATGTCCGTGGGGGATGCCGTGGTGGTACCAAATAGGTATGGAACCTTTAGTGGGACAGTCCAAACTATGACGATAGGGAGGACTGGACCACCTTGTGGGGAAATTTGTGCACCCTTGGCCAAGGTTAAGAAACTTTCCGGAAAGCCGTGGAATTCCACGGTATTGGACAACGCGAAAGCATCGGCCACACTATGATTAGATTTTCCGCATGAGTTTCCTTGGTGTGTTTTTGGAAAACGCCGGTTTGGAGCCGTGTGCTGGTTGTCGGCCAGTGATAAAAATTGAGGAACTGGCGGGATGGATTGCATCTCCCCCAGGGCCGCCCAACCCCACTAATTTCTACAGATATTTGATTAGAATTGCGAAACGCTTTGTTTTCAAAACAACCTTGCATAAACCTAGCTTTCTCGCCTTATCGATAAAACTCAGCCTATCCTTTGATACTCCCCTGCATAATCATACCCCTCGCGTTAGGCTTGCTGAGTACCTTAAGTACTCACCCTTGCTTAAATCATTCAGAAGATGAGCCCGACTATGACTTTCAAGCTGATGGTGATGAAGAGTAAAGTTCGGCCTTCTCTCAAGTGATGCCTGTAGGAGTGGAGCCCTGTAGACTTCCGCTAGTCTAAGTGTTAGCTCTGGCTGCTGCGTCAGCCTTTGAGCGTGATGTCTGTGTGTGTTGAGGCTGCTCGCCTCATTTGTACAAAGACCTTTGTATATTAAAGGCTTGTAATGACTCTCGGTAATATAAATAAAGTATCCGCTGTGAAGCATTCTGTGAAAGTTTCGTATCAGCTACTGATCCAGGGACTGATACGGTAAACACTAAGTCTTCAGAAATGGGGTACGACAGAGTGGTATCAGAGCGATGCTTGACCGTAGGCCAAACTGTAGGTTCGCTACGAGTGAGATGAGTGCGATATTTTGTAAAGCTTTACTTTATAAAATCTTACTTACCTTATTTCTATTTACAAAATTATTTTCACCGGTACTTACCCGTCTTTCAACATTTTGTTCAACAGATGGAGGCCCTTCGTCAGGAGTTTGCCCAGCTGGAGGCGCAGCGCGCCCAGACCGCCCACGTTCTCGAGCAGACTGCCGAGATGTGGGGCGAGGACCGTCGTCGCCTTGCAGAGACCCAGGCCCAGTTAGAGCAGGCACAGACTCAGCTTGCCCTCGCACAGGCTGAGAGAGAGCGTCTGCAGTGGACTCTGGACGCCACCCGTCGCCTTTGAGAGGAGGACGCGATGTACCTGATACGTGAGCTTAACCGCCACTACAGGTACTGCCACCAGGAGCACGGAGGACCCTGCCGCCGTTTTACAGCGAAGATCGGAGGACCGCGTGGGCACCAGCACTACGCCTGTCCGACCGACACGGAGGACTACTCCACTACCCTTGCAGACTCAGACACGACCGTGGACTCCCCTGAGGTTGAGCAGGCAGACGACTCCGAGGAGCTTGCCAGGTGGGCAGCAGAGCTTGAGGCCGCCCTTGAGGCCGTTGGAGACTCCGAGGAGGAGCCTATGGAGGACGAGCCTTTTGTGGACGTCTCGTCAGAGAGTGAGTCGGTGGCGGAGAACGTCATCGATCTCACTGGCACTGACGACGGTGGACATGGACGAGATTGTGGTGATCGACTCGCCTGCACAGGAGGCACCCGCAGGACCTCGCCTTGTTAGAAACGTGGACCTCGACGAGTACTACAGGCTGATCAGCACCGGCACCGCTTGCCCAGGACCCGTTCGACCTCTACGCCGAGTGGCACCAGGACCGTGGGCTCGACGCCTGAGCAGCAGAGTTGACGCCGTGGAGTAGCTTTTGCTAGCTTGTAGTGGCAGCTGTAGCTTCGTGATGTCTAGTAGTGTCAGGAGTGTCAGTAGTGTGAATAGGTGGTTGCGAGTCAGAGTCGCCCTGTGGTCGAGTCAAGTGTCGAGTCGTAGATCGTCGAGTCCTTGTATATAAATAAAAGGACTTGGGTATGTATGATCGAACCTTGTTATTATGAATAAGCTTGCTGTAATGATGTAATGATGCTGGTTTATCTTGTTTGTGTGCTTGCAAGATCCTTGGAATTTCTTTTCCATTTATGTTGTCTGTTGTGCCTCGTAGTTTCGTAGCTTCGCCTCGTAGTTTCGTTAATCGCCTGAGAGTCTATCTCATCTTTTGCTTAATCCTTCCAGCAGATGCCTCCCAAAAGATCTGCCAGAATTCAGCAGCGCCAACGCCGAGAGCGTGACGCTCAAGATAATGACCAGGACGACGCCCACAATGCAGGGCGTGGACGTGGTAGAGGTAGAACCAATAATCAGCATGGCAGAGGAAGAGGAGGAGGAAGAGGTGGAGGCAGACATGACAATGAACAAGATCACCAAGAAGAGGAAGTAAGTCAAAATCAACAGGAAGTACAAGATGAGGTTGGAGAAAATAATGAGCAGCACAGAGGTGGAGGACAACAGAACCGCGGTAGAGGTGGTAGAGGAGGTGGAAGAGGAGGAAGAATACCTGCACCACCTGTCACCAACCTAGTGGCTGTGATGGACAATCAGACCCGCCTGATGGAGATCATTGCACAGGGATTGATGGACAGAACTCCAGGCCCGCAGAGCAAAATGTCAGAATTCATGAGGCTCAGGCCCCCGACCTTCGAGGGTACTGAGGAAGATCCTCTGGCAGCTGATGACTGGCTGCGTGATATCACCAAGAAATTGCACTTGGTGAATGCCGATGATAGAGAAAAAGTTCTTCTGGCATCTCACCAGCTCAAGGGAGCAGCAGGAGAATGGTGGGATAATTACCGTGAGGGTGCAGAAAATGCAGATGCTATTACCTGGGAGGAATTCCAGGAGGAGTTCAGGAGGTATCACATCCCAGAGGGTGTGATTGAGATGAAGGCTGATGAATTCCGCTCTCTGAAGCAGGGGGCGATGACAGTAAATCAGTATATCAGAAAATTCATGAAATTTGCTCGATATGCTCCTGATGATGTTAACACTGATAAGAAGAAGCAGGATCGATTCAGAAAAGGACTTAATCCTGGATTGAAAGTGCAGCTGGTTACTCATATTTATCCTGATTTCAACACTCTCATGAATTGTGCACTTTTATTGGAGGATGCTCGCTCTCACATTGAGTATGATAGAAAGCGCAAATTCAATGCGCAGAAATTTAAGCAGCAAGAGAGGAATCAGAAGCCGGGATTTAATAATAATTTTCAAAAGTCAAAATATCAGCCTACCATGCAGTATAGGACCTCAGCGTCCAATCAACCCAGCTCAGCACCGTCATATCGCAACCAAAATTCTGGTAGTCAACAGAAAAGCAGTTCCAGTGTTGTACAACCCAACAACAATGATAAAAGAACTTGTTTTCACTGCCGTGAGCCTGGTCACATGATTGCTAGATGCCCCTATTTGAGCCAGAATAATGCTCCTACTCAGCAGCATCAACCAAACAGTGCCAGAACTGCAGCTTCCGGAAATGGTCGTGGTGGACAGCAACCCTCTGGACAGCAGCGGAGGAATAATCAATCCTTTGGCCGAGGAAAGGTCAATCATATTAATGCAGATGAAGTTGAGGACACTCCTGATGTTGTTCTTGGTGAGTATCTTGTAAACTCCACTCTTGCAACCGTTCTGTTTGATTCTGGAGCTTCGCATTCGTTTGTTTCTTCAAAGTTTGTTGCTGCAAATGGTTTGCCAACTGTCATGCTAAAACAACCCCTGATAATCCGGACTCCCGGGGCCGAGACCAAAAGTTATTTGGGATGCCCACGGGTTAAGATCCTTTTAAGTGGGGTAGAGTTCCTAGCGAACTTAGTAGTCCTAGAATCCCAGGGAATAGACGTAATCCTTGGAATGGACTGGTTGAGTAAGCACAAAGGCAATATAGCCTGTGACACCAGGAAAGTTACCCTGGTAAACCACAAAGGAATTAAAGTGGTATGTGAACCAAAAAGGTCAAAAGTTGCACCAATGGTTCATAGTATGGAAGCAAAACCATTGGAGGATGTGCCAGTAGTCTGTGAATATCCTGATGTGTTTCCAGAAGAGTTGCCAGGCATGCCACCTGACAGAGACATAGAGTTCATCATTGATCTCATCCCTGGTACATCTCCAATAGCAAAGAGACCATACAGAATGGCAGCAAATGAGCTAGCAGAACTGAAGGCACAAATAGCAGAGTTACAGGAAAAAGGATTTATCAGACCAAGTTCATCACCATGGGGATCACCTGCTCTTTTTGTTAAAAAGAAAGACGGCAGCCTCAGAATGTGCATAGACTACCGCTCTTTGAATGAAGTCACCATTAAGAATAAATATCCACTGCCCAGGATCGATGATTTATTTGATCAGCTAAAAGGAGCCAAATATTTCTCCAAAATTGATTTGAGATCTGGGTATTATCAGTTAAAAATCAGAGAATGTGATATTCTCAAGACCGCTTTTGTCACCAGATATGGTCAGTATGAGTTCACAGTGATGCCATTTGGATTGACAAATGCACCTGCATACTTTATGAATCTGATGAATAAAGTGTTTATGGAGGAGTTAGATCGGTTTGTTGTTGTCTTCATTGATGACATACTTATCTACTCCAAAAGTGCAGAAGAACATGAGCAGCATTTGAGGATTGTGTTAGAAAAATTGAGAGCTCATGAGCTGTATGCTAAGTACAGTAAATGTGAGTTTTGGCTAAATAAAGTGGCTTTTCTAGGTCACATTCTGACAGAAGAAGGAGTATCAGTGGATCCAGCCAAAGTTGAGGCAGTCCTTAATTGGAAGCAACCAACTACTGTGACAGAAGTTCGAAGTTTCCTTGGTCTAGCTGGTTATTACCGCAGATTTATCGAAGGTTTTTCAAAAATAGCAAGACCAATGACAGCTTTGACACAGAAGGGAAAAGAATTTAAGTGGACAGAAGCCTGTGAGAAAAGCTTTCAGGAGTTAAAGAAAAGGTTAACCACAGCCCCAGTATTAACTTTGCCAGACATACACCGAGATTTTGTCGTATATTGCGACGCATCTCGACAAGGATTGGGATGTGTGCTTATGCAAGATGGCAGAGTTGTTGCATATGCATCAAGGCAGTTGAAAACACATGAGCAGAATTATCCCACTCATGATCTGGAGCTAGCAGCAGTAGTACATGCCCTCAAAATTTGGAGGCATTATCTGATTGGCAATAAATGTGAAATATATACGGATCACAAGAGTCTGAAATATATTTTCACACAATCAGATTTAAACCTCAGACAGAGAAGATGGTTGGAATTAATAAAGGATTATGACCTAGAAATTCACTATCATCCTGGAAAGGCAAATGTGGTAGCAGATGCACTGAGTCGCAAATCTCAGAACAATGGGATTAAAATGCAGAGACGAAGCCCCGAGCTTGCGGAAGAATTCAAACAATTAAATCTTCACTTTGCTAAGCCAGGCCGTCTGAATACCTTATGTGTGGAACCAACTCTGGAAAAGCAAATTAGAACAGCTCAGGAGTCAGATGAAGAAATAGATGAGCTAAAGAAAATGACAGGGTTGGATAAAGCCCCTGGATTTCGAGTGGATAATCAGGGCACCTTTTGGTACAAGGATAGAATTTGTGTACCAAAGACTGGGGGATATCAGAAGCTGATTATGGATGAAGCTCATAATTCAGCATATTCTATTCATCCTGGATGCACCAAGATGTATATGGATCTAAAACAGAAATATTGGTGGTCAGGGATGAAGAGAGACATAGCAGAATTCGTTGCTCGTTGTGACATCTGCAGCAGGGTAAAGGCAGAACATAAGAGACCTGCTGGATTGTTGCAACCCCTCCATATTCCAGTATGGAAATGGGATGAGATTAGTATGGATTTCATCGTGGGATTGCCCCGTACTCAGAAGGTATATGATTCGATATGGGTCATAGTAGACCGTTTGACTAAGGTTGCACACTTCATAGCTGTGAAGACAACCTATAGAGGAGACAAGTATGCACAATTGTACATAGATAATGTACTCAAGTTACATGGAGTTCCAAGCAGAATAGTATCAGATCGAGGCGCGCAGTTCACCTCGAGATTTTGGAAAAGCCTGCAGGAAAAGTTGAAAACTAAGTTGGATTACAGCTCTGCCTACCATCCACAAACTGATGGACAGACCGAAAGAGTAAATCAAATCCTAGAGGATATGCTGAGAGCTTGTGTGTTAGCTGATGGAAAAGATTGGGAGAAAAGTTTATCCTTTGCTGAGTTCTCATACAACAACAGTTACCAAGCTAGCCTGCAAATGTCACCATTCGAAGCTTTGTATGGCAGAAAGTGCAGAACCCCTCTGATGTGGTCGGAAGTTGGAGAGCGATCCTTCTTTGGACCGGCCATCATTAGAGATGCAGAAGAGAAAGTAGCTCTAGTCAGGGAAAATTTAAAGGCAGCCCAAAGCAGACAGAAAAGTTATGCTGATACCCGACGCAGGGATTTGAGTTTTGAAGTTGGAGATTATGTGTATCTCAAGGTGTCACCGATCCGAGGAACCAGGAGATTCCAGATAAAAGGAAAGTTAGCACCGAGGTACATTGGACCTTTCAAGGTAATTAAGAAGATAGGAGCCGTGGCATATCGCCTTGAGCTTCCTGAAGAAATGTCAGATGTGCACAATATTTTCCATGTGTCACAATTAAAGAAATGCCTGAGAAAACCAGAAGAAATAGTCCCTCCAGAAGTGATGGACTTACAGCCTGATCTTAGGTATCAGGAAAGACCGATAAAGATCTTAGATGTTGCAACTCGGTTAACGAGACGGAACGCAATAAAGTTTTGTCGAGTTCAGTGGAGTAATCACACCGAAGCAGAGGCAACATGGGAAAGAGAAGATGATCTCAAGCGAGAGTTCCCTTACCTTTTCGAGGAAGAGCCGGAATCTCGGGGACGAGATTCTCTTTAAGTGGGGTAGGTTGTAGCGACCCGCGTTTTCGTGATCATCAAAAAATCACTAAAAATTTGAAATTTTGAAAATTTTTCAATTAAAATTTATTTGCTAGCTTAGTTAGTAGCAAACCAAAAGCTTTTGAATTTTAAAACATGCATAAACAGCACCATGAGCATTTTTTAGTTTTCCTTGTTTGTTTGAGTGCTAGTTTTAAATCTCTTCTTTTGAATGAATTCAAAATTCATTCAAAATTCAATCCCAGCAAAAGATCAAGTCTATTTCTCTTATCGGGCCGCGCTTCTTCTTTTTCTCCCGGCCGGCCCACTCCCTCATCTCTCCTTTCTCTCTTTTCTCTCCCGCGTGGGCCGCAACGCCCCGGCCCAGTTTTCCCCGAGCCAGCCCACGCGCCCTTTCTCTTTTCTTTTACGCTCGAGTCGCCGACAGGTGGGGCCCACGTCCCCATCGTCCACCTCGCGCCGCCGGCGGAAATCGCGCCGTCGCCCATACCGGCCGGTTCCCCGCCGCCCTCGTCATTTCCCGGCCACAGGAAACCCCACGTGGAGTTCGTGCACGCGTCGCACCGCCTCTCCGTCCAATCCCGTCGCACAGGAGCGAGCCATCCTTCTTCCTTGGTGCTCGCGTCGAACCGCCTCGGAAGTCCGGCGAACTCCACTCCGCGAACGTCATCCACAGCACCGCCTCTCTCGCCTTGTCCCGTCCGCGTCACTGCACAAGCACCGCGCCGCCGTCATCCCCGTCCTCGTCGTGCGCGAACCGCCATCGAGCGTCGCCTCGCGCATTAACTCCGGCGAGATTTTTCTCGCCGGCAAACCGACCTAAGACGAGCGCGCTACCGCCTTTGGCCGCCTATAAAGCAAGGGGCAGACCCTCTCCTTCCCTCTCTCATGTCATTCTCCACCCAAATCCACTCCCGAGCTCTCTCTCTCATTTTTCCCCCTTCTCTCTCCCAACTCCGGTGAACTCTCCGCCGAGCTTCTCCTTCTTCTCCGGTGAGTCTCGACACTCGTTTCTCGTCGAGTTCATCAGCCCTTCGCCCGCTTAACACACTAGTGCTCTCCTTTGGCACAGCCGTGGTTCGCAGGTCGAGATCATCGGAACCCTAGCGCCGCCGTCCGCCATCTCCGTCGCCGGCACCCCTCCGCTCATTCCCTCGCTCGTTTGAGGGCACGGTGAGCACCCCCTTCTCTCTCTCTTTCTTTTGCGCCACCTCTCGTCGTCCCTCTCCGCGCGCGCACCCACTTTCACCAGAGCACCGCCACCCGCCGGCCCTCTTCTCGCCGCCGGTGACCATCCCGGCCACGCCAGGCCAAGCCGAGGCGCGCGCCACGCTCCTCGGGTGCCCGCGCACCTGCACGCCCACACACGCACGCTCCCGAGCCCACACACGACTCTTTTCCCTTTTCACTCCGGCGCGCCACCGCCCTCCGGCGAGCCCGCGCCGCCGCCTCGAGCCTTCCCTCTCGTCGACATCCCCACTGGACGGTTCGCCTTCGCGCGTAGAACATGCCCGACTAGCTCTCGTCGCCCTTTGCCACTCGTGCTCGTTGCCGGCGAGTTCCCCAGCTCGCGCCGCCGCGCGCGCACTGTTGCGCCGCCGCGAGCCCTTTTGCCGCGCCACCGTCCGACGTGGCAGCCACGTCGGATCGGTGGGCCCGGTGATGACCGGGTCGCCGCCCACATGGCAGACCCGACGCATCGTGGACCGCGCGTTCAAACCAAACTGGTCCATCGAGCGGTGCACCTAGTCCACGCAACAGTAGCGCGCGGACCCCGCTGGGCCCTTTGGCGCACCGGTCAGTGAGACAAACTCACTGGAAAACGCTACGCGCACCCGGTTTTGCACACAGAAATCTATTTCGACACTTTTCCAATAACAGAAAAATCCCAAAAAATTCCTAAAAATACTTTATCACCTCCTAATCATTGTACAACCCTTGGTTACTTCAAATTAATTGGGATTAGGGCTATACCTAATTACTTAGCCTAATCCTGATCAATTTCCTTTCTTTTACTTCAAAAATCAATATCTTCATCATTTTAACTCCAATTTTGGCGAATCTTGCGCCAAGATTCATCTAAAATCCCATTCTATCCAGTGCCACCAAAATCAACTCCCCTCTGATTTTATTTGGATTTTATTTGAATTTATTGCTCTGTTAATTTGTTTGTGAGCGGTAGATTTATTCTTTTGTAAATCGATAGATAATCAAGACGAAGAGGCTGAGGACCCTGATTACGAGGAATTAGAGGAAGGAGAGCTTGGTGAAGGCAAGTCTAACTCCCTTTGATCATATTGATCCTATGTTTGCAAATATCCTAATTAGAGCCGCTTATAAATAAATTGCATGGTATTTAAATGAATTTAAATGATAGAATGGTCCTATGCAATATTTGATTGCCTGCCTTGACTTGATTATATCCTGTATCCTTGTTAGCCCTAGGAATCAACATCATTAATTAAATTATTGAGTTGTTGATATGCTCGCTGCTTAGGACTTTCACCATGTGTTTAATTAATACTGTTCACATGTTTTTTTCGTGTAAAATGCGTGTGTCTTGATGGTGTGAGTGAATGTGAAATTGGGTGGTTAATAATAAGTGCAACCCTAGTGAGGGATGTTTTTGGCGGGATCAGGCGAGGTAGTCCTCAGTGGGGAGGCTATCTCTGGGACGCCCTTCCACTTGTGGATTGGCTATTGAAGATGCCTGGTTCGGTCGTATAAGGACCGGTTCTTGTGCCGCCTTTGCCTAGCACCCCTCGCGCAGCCACAAGCCGTGAATGGGCACGGGATTGGAACCACACCCTATTAGTACTCACCCGGTACCCCCCGGAGGCAGGAGATTGCAACGGAGTCCCAGGAGAAGACTCGTTCGTTGGTGGGTGTTCGAGATCCGGCATTTTTGACTGGCCATATTATTATGATTGAGAAGCCCCTGGTGATGTCCGTGGGGGATGCCGTGGTGGTACCAAATAGGTATGGAACCTTTAGTGGGACAGTCCAAACTATGACGATAGGGAGGACTGGACCACCTTGTGGGGAAATTTGTGCACCCTTGGCCAAGGTAAAGAAACTTTCCGGAAAGCCGTGTTCCACGGTATTGGACAACGCGAAAGCATCGGCCACACTATGATTAGATTTTCCGCGTGAGTTTCCTTGGTGTGTTTTTGGAAAACGCCGGTTTGGAGCCGTGTGCTGGTTGTCGGCCAGTGATAAAAATTGAGGAACTGGCGGGATGGATTGCATCTCCCCCAGGGCCGCCCAACCCCACTAATTTCTACAGATATTTGATTAGAATTGCGAAACGCTTTGTTTTCAAAACAACCTTGCATAAACCTGGCTTTCTAGCCTTATCGATAAAACTCAGCCTATCCTTTGATACTCCCCTGCATAATCATACCCCTCGCGTTAGGCTTGCTGAGTACCTTAAGTACTCACCCTTGCTTAAATCATTCAGAAGATGAGCCCGACTATGACTTTCAAGCTGATGGTGATGAAGAGTAAAGTTCGGCCTTCTCTCAAGTGATGCCTGTAGGAGTGGAGCCCTGTAGACTTCCGCTAGTCTAAGTGTTAGCTCTGGCTGCTGCATCAGCCTTTGAGCGTGATGTCTGTGTGTGTTGAGGCTGCTCGCCTCATTTGTACAAAGACCTTTGTATATTAAAGGCTTGTAATGACTCTCGGTAATATAAAATAAAGTATCCGCTGTGAAGCATTCTGTGAAAGTGTCGTATCAGCTACTGATCCAGGGACTGATACGGTAAACACTAAGTACTTCAGAAATGGGGTACGACAGCAGGCATCCGCGCGGCTGCTGGAGGCTTCGCGGGCCATGGGCGTCCGCCATGGCCATCAGGTCACTATCGTGGCGGCAACGACGCGAAGAACAGCTGCGTCGCCTCCATGCGAGCGTCGTCATTTTTTGTTGGCTACCATGTCGTTGTTATAATTGTTCTGAGCACTGCATCTGCTTGTCTTGTCCGCTCAACATGAGTTGATTCATGCATACATGTCAGTTCCTCGTAGTTGATGTGTAGTGGCAGTAGATTGACGATTTTCCTATAACACGTGAGCGCACATGGGTGGGCCACGGCTGGGAAAAAAGTTTGGGTAGAAAGTTCTGTTGCAATTTTTGAGACAAAAGTTTTCAAAAAAATTGTACTAAAACTTTTGAGATAAAAGTTTTCAAAAAAGTTACATAGAAACTTCCCAAAATGGAAAGTTGGTAGGAATAAATTTTTCCAAAAAAAGAAAAGCTGCGAAGCTGAGGAAGCACCGTCCTGGTGCGCGCTGTAGATTGATCTTTCGGAGAAATTCGTAACAGTAGTTTGAACATGATTGTCGTTCGATCCATTACGATCACACATTAACACTGAATGTTATGTAATTTGCTCTGTTCTTTTACCCCAAAAAAATGCTTTGTCATATATTTGTCATTTGTTAATGTGTGATCGTGAATGTAGGCAACGGGGATACGCCAACAATCTATCTACTACTTAATATTTAATTTATTTCGTGCAATTATTTTAATTTTAATATGGTACACAAGCTTATGTAAAAATTGAGGTCCAACTCACACGTGTACACCAGTCTCAAACTTGAGGGTATCGCAGTCATTTGACAATCATAATCTACTATAGAAAAAAAAAGAATAAGCTGTTTTGCCAAACGGCTTGACAGGATTATCTGTTTTGCCACATAATTCAGAATAAATAGATAAGCTGTTTTGCCTCAGAATCTAAAGCAAATGCTATTTTATGCATAATCCGAAGCCCTACCAAACAGGCCCTCAGCCTTTTCTAGTGGCATTCCTAGTGGCTTGTGAGGTTAGAGGATGGGACCTATATATTTTCTAAGAAAAAATTGAAGTCTGTTTTTAAGTTTAGTCGACCAAGTTAAACCAGCTAGCCAAAACCGTCACCATGTCTAATGTTAACCACGATCAAATAGGTCTGTTTGAGTCTTATATATGCCTCAATTTTTTTCTATAGTCAATCACAAGTGTGAGTCATCTGTTGTGATCACACGAGTCACCAGCTCATGGAGCAGATCTCGTGAAGCAAACTCATCTATTCCACCTGTACCATATCCGGTTTAAAACACATGCCGTTTTATTTTCATTAGCATGATCTTAATAATGTCTCTGCTAATGTGTTTGAGTACAGTTGCTCTCTGTACCTTGTGTAATTAGTTCCTTGTTTTAATATGTTTTTTTCATAATGATATAGTTAATTGCACTCGTTCCTCATGTAGCGTGTTAGCTCAGGACATTGCCTAGCTAACATAAGCTGCACATATAACTTGAGGACTAGGACTTTCGCAGGCACATGCTGCTGTCTTGTTGAGGTTTTCTTGCTTGCTGACACATCCAGTGACAGCGGCTAGCGAAACGATTGCTGGAGCTCCAGCCTGAGGGTCCTGGCTACAATAGCATAGGTTGGATGAGCGATAGTCTATATTAGTTAAACTATACCACCCACAATGTTGCGAATATAGTTCAAACTCGCTCAGGCACATATATATGGTAGGTACGGTCATCGCGTCTAGGTGCCAAAGCACACAAAGTCATTAGTATTGCGATTGATGAGTGGCAGGAACCTCACTGTCTAGCTTGCTGCCTATCTGTGGATCGAGATTGACATGATCTTGGACTGGCGAAGCTAGAGCAAAAGTAGTAGGTGCATTATTTCACGATATGTAGAGAAAACACCTCATTTAGCTCTCAGTGGGTCTATAACATCGAATTTAGAGGATGCATATATGGTAAAAAATTGTAAATTATATGTAATTTTTTATTTCGTGGGTGCATTTGCATCCAGGAGCAAGAGCAAGCATGTAGCTTCGCCATTCTTGGTTGGTGATGGATGGAGTCAAGGACGCCGGGGCGGGGCTACTTTGGTTCAGACCCTGAGAAAACTGCCTGAGCCAGGCAACTCAACCAGGCCGTCGAATTTCTCTGCCTGTGGCTGTGATTCAGCTGCCTGGCAGGCAGCATGTCTCCAGGCTGAAACCAAACACGCCCACGATGACACAAGGGAGGGTATAAAGCTCCTCTTGTGAATTGGGGCCAGTGGTAGCCTCACGAGACAAAAGTACAAAAAGACCCTTCAGTGACGGGCCTTTTGGGCCTGCAGTGGCGGGCAATCCGTTCGCCACTACACTTCTGCCACTGCTAGTCGCAAAGAGTAGTGGCGAACAGAAGCGTCCGCCACTGGAACGGCTCCAACAGTGGCGAGCATGCTGACATCAGCGTGTCCGCCACTGGAACGGGTTTAACAATGGCGGACAGGCTGATGTCAGCGTGCACCACTGGAATGGGTTTAACAGTGGCGGACATGCTGACATTAGCATGCCCGCCACTACAATGGATTTTTCAAATTAAAAAAATAAAGCCTCTGTTACCTCTAATCTGGCCTGTTATCCTTTGATGTTGCTATAAAGCAGCACCAATGGAGACAGATTTGCAAACTAGAAGCACCAAAGGCTTAGCACCAAATGACATTAAGTGAAACAAAACATTTTCACACAAGCAGACATACAATGCAAATTAGATGGTAAGATAGACATGAACTACAGAAAGCTACACTCAGAACTGCATTTAGTCATACACAATCCATTCCGATTACATTCAATCGAGCGTTCCAGGATGCAAGGCAACAACTGCAGTTCCGGACTTCTAAGCATTGCAGCATAACAGATTCTGTGCACAAGAACAATAACAGTCAAGTGTGGAAAAGATGATAACAAACGAACTGGAGAACAAATCACTTAGACTTTGTTTGGCTACTACAGTTTTCTTCACATTTCTTTTATCAAAACTTAGTTATCATATATGGCAGGCGCTAGCTAATGGCTATTGTATAAAAATGAAATCTCAGAAGCAATGAAACATGGACAATCACAGCCAACTAGCATGTTTAGTTACCGTATCAAAATGAAATCTCGGAAGCAATGAAGCATGGACAAGTGGGCTTAGACATCTCTAATCGTCAATTCATCCTTTCTTTTTAGGAGGGATTATTGTGAAACAGAATTTTTTTTTTTTTGCAGGTGTGAAACAGAAATTGATGACACAACCGAAACATCAAGTCAACTATGAAACTGAACCAAAGCACAATCGCGCAAAGCTCACGAAATCAACCTAGACAACGCACAACTCTTTGCGATTGAAGCCACTGACCATACCTACTACTATGAAATGACAATCGAACCAAGAGAACTAATCGGTCAGCAACCATGGATGCATCAACCTGCAGCGTATACACGAACCCAGAGATGAAGTAGAGCCACCTTGCGGCTCGATCCGGAGCCGCCGTGTCGCGCCCGATCCGGAGCCGTCGCGTCCCGCTCGATTCGGAGCCATCGCGTCGTGCCCGATCCAGAGTCGTCGCGTCCCGCTCGGAGACGTGGAGGACCGCCCCGGAGCCGCCGTGCCCCGCCCGCTCCGATCCGGAGCCCCGGAGCCTCCAGGCTGAGGGAGGGGCAACGAGATCTGCCAGCTCCTCGGCTGGATCCGCCACCTCCTGGCCGGATTTCGCCGTCGCGTGGGCTACGAGGGGGGAGGAGGCGGCGGCGTGTGGAGAGGAGGGAGGGAGGGAGGGAGGGAAGGGAAAAGGAGGCGGCGGCTTCTCGTGGATGGGAGGGGAGGGAAGGGAAGAGAAGGCGGCGTCTTCTCGTGGATGGGAGGGAGGTGAGGGGAGGGAAGGGAAGAGGAGGCGGCGGCTGCTCGTGGAGAGAGGTGAAGACAGGAGAGATGGGAGGAGACGCGGAGTGGAGAGGATAACCTATATATATGAAACGTTCTTCGGGCTTAAACGGCTGATTTTGAGCCAAATAGAGTAGTGGCGGACTGCTGACATCACCTGTCCGCCGCTGGAAGGGAAAATGTTAGTGGCGGATACGATGACATCACTATGCTCGTCACTATAGGCCAGTTTTTAGTGGCGGATGAGGCTAATGTCACCGTGTCCGCCACTGATGAGTCGCTACAGTGCTTGACGCCCGCTGATGTCAGCCCGTCCATCACGGACTCACTGCTAGGCGTTACAGTAACTGACGCCGAGCTAGCAGTGGTGCATCTCTGGGTGTCCGTCACTACTTTAAAATTTGAAGTGTCATATTAGGCCCTTTTTGTACTAGCGAGAGGTGAGTTAAGCACCAAAGTACTGGGGCAGCTATGAAAGGACAACCCTTAGCCGTGGCAGTGATTATATCATATCCATCAGACTCCGCATTGGCTTGGCAGCGGAGGAGATGATGTCTAGGCCGGGGAACCTTCCAGTGCGACTGGATCTGGTGGATTTTGTAGGTGGGAACATGGTCGCAAGTCCCAATTTGATGTGCCCTCTAAAGCCTCCTTGCTAATATCAAGAGGTTTGGAGGAGGCATAGAGGGCAAGGCAAAGTTGGATGGATGGGTTGAAATTAATGCAGTGTTGGAATTCCTAGATCTATTGGTAGTCAGCTTAGATCTGGCCACAGCGGCTGAATGCGGAGATCCGTGTCCTCACTGATGTTGGAAGATGAATTTGTTGGAGGGCGCGTCAGGCTCCTTTTGGCCTATTACATCGAGCTCACTGGTGACGCAAAGGTTGATTGGTAGTGATCATGAGAAGCACATGTGGATGTAGGTGCTCATACACATGTAGGTTGGTGCTTGTTAGCCGGTCAGAATACTTGGTATCACGATAGATGCTATGTAGTTATGTGCGCGTGCCAGAGGGCACGATGGCCTGTCATGCATGACAGCGTGGACTTTCTTGCACCACAACAACAAATGTGGTATTCTATATTACGTCACTAAACTTCAACATTTTGTCATAAATCAAATTTTGTGACACACCCATGACGAAAATCACTTCGTCATGAACCATTTATTTTTTTTGGTAACAATTTATTTTTTAGCCCAGTACTTTTTTGGCCCAATAGTATTTATGCCCATTCATTTTTATGCACCATTTGTGCTAAAAAAATGATGCACCATAATTTCAATCCATTAATTTTTGTGGCCCTTTTTTGGTCCATTCTAATGAATCAAGATATCCACACTAGTGACCTAATTCTAGGTAGCAAGATCACTTTCACACTTAACCACTAAACAATTAAAGGTAGCAAATACATTCATCATGAACGGTCTCAAGTAGCAGAAAGCTCGGTGGTCATGCAGAAGCACTGGTACATTGAGGCCTTGGGTTCGAACCATGCCACTGCCGCCTTTTTTTTTGTTGGAAATTAAAGAGAGAAGGTGGCTTTTGTGGTTGACCCATGTTTACGGTGGAAAGCGAGATCTAGGTGCAGCGCCTTCTACTTCAGTAGGAAGCAGGCTTGGCCTCGACAGGATCACACTTATGGGAGGCTAGATTAGTTTACTTGGGCTGGGTCTTTAATTAGGAGAACTAGTTGAAATATACGCGCGTTGCTGCGGGACTTTAAGATTACTTCAAATATTGTCGTTGATCAGTAGGGGGAGGGACAAAAAATATGTAGAGCGAATTGGAGCATATATATGGATATTGTCGGTGATCATAAGTAAAACCAAATGTAGCTGTGAGGACCATGGACTCCTAAAATATAATCAATAAAATGTAGCAAGTATATTAGACAACTCTATATTTTACCAAATTGAACTTCAAAGAAATGAACTGATGTATAGAACCAATCAACCATTAAAAAAAAACAAAGCTAAATATGAGTCGTGCGTACCCTATTAATCTCTCATCGAGAGCCATATATGCATAACATCCAGAACTAATCTTGGACTCAAGCTCTCTCATCGAGAGCCACATGTGCATAACATCTAGAACTAATCTTGGAGTCAAGCAGTTTGGAGTTCCGCAGGTCTCGACTCAGGATGCCGTTGATTTAGGAGCAGGTGCCGCTTTCAGCAGAAAGGAGAGCCCAATATGATAACACACACCTTTGTGAAAAAAAAAGAAGAGGTCTATAAAAAATTATGCAAATCAAGGGGAGCTCCTGTGGTGCAAAACTGCGACCTACACCAAAGCACCATCAGACGCCTTGTTCAGTTGCGGCAGACATGGAACAAATATATAGTGGGAGAGAGGCCGATAAGGAATAGCACCATATATTGATGGCATTGGCATTTAGTTTGCCATAATATTGGTATTGTAATCCTTTCTAAAAATATTATTTAAAAACTCCCATTTCACTCTTTTTTCTTCAAAATAGTGACACGTGGGCTCCACATGACACGGGTGTGGGACCAACCATCTTCGTCACAATGTTACGGCATGTTAGTTTTTGAAGCTTTGTCGGTACCACAAATGAGCCTTTAGTGATGCAGGGCCATTTTATTTCAGTGACGGCATCCAAGAACCCGCCATTATAGTGGCACACGGACATGCAGCTCCTAACAACAGTGAGAGTTATTATTGCCTGCGTCATCAGAGATCCCACGAGCAGTGACTGGCCTTGCTGCCGAGAGCAATACGCCCTCCGTCCCGAATTACTTGTCGTTTTAGCTCCGGGCACGGAGATTAAGGAGAAGTGAAAAAGGTAAGTGCGCAAAACGAGTAGGAGAGACAGAGATAGAGGTGTATTGGAAAGAGAGAAGGGCGCCTTAGAATGCGAGGATGACAAGTAAATTGGGAAAACTGGATGTGTAAGATGACAAGTAATATGGGATGCATGAAGTACTGTCTTTGCTGTTTTTGACACCTGTGGTGGGCTGCTGACATTAGTGGCTCACCACCATTGGTTTTTAGCTCTAGAGGTGGGCTGCAAACGTCAAACCTCACACAAGGTATAAAAGCTGATGCCAAATCCTAAGCAGTACCAGGTCCTGCTCCGATCTCTCTCACCCGCCACCTCTTTTCCCCCACGCCGCCGCTCTCTGCTCTTCTTCGCAGTGCTACTAGAACAAAACTGAATTCACAGTGGAACATCTGGACTCGTTTGTTGGAACAAACTTGAGCTCTTGATGGAACAAATAATTTCCAATACAAGAACAAATTTGAGCTCTTATTGGAACTCATTTGTTGGAACAAACTTGAGCTCTTGATGGAACAAATAATTTCCAATACAAGAACAAATTTGAGCTCTTATTAGAACATTTGGACTCGTTTGATGGAACAAATTTGAGATCTTGAGGGAACAAATCTCCAATACAAGAACAAATTTGAGCTCTTATTGGAACATTTTGCCTCCTTCATTGGAACAAATTTGAGCTCTTGATGGAACAAATAATCTACAATACAAGAACAAAGTTGAGCTTAGCTTGTTGGAACATTTGGAAGTTTTTGATGGAAAATTTTGAACAATAGAAATCTCATCGATTTGAGGAGAGAGACGATGTGGAGGTCACCCGGGAGTGGTGCAAGTACTTGACGGGGGACAGCCTTCTTGCGGAATGCGTCGGCAGCGTGCAGGGCAACGACGACGCACGGGGCCATAGCTTGCAGGGCAGCGGCACCATGAAACTGCGCAAGGCCAGGGCGGGGCAGGGCGGCGCGGCCGCGCAAAACCGGGGCCGTGGTAGGTAGGTACTTGCCTAAGCGCCATCCCGAGACCGGACTCGAGGGATGGTAAGACCGAGCTCCGTGAGGCAACCACCCCGGAATGAGGTTTAAGCCCGAGTGGAGGCAGTTGGTTTGAAGCACCCAGGGATAAGAGGTATGTTGTTGTTTTTGCATCATCCCGGAGGCGAGCCCGGATTCAGAGATGGATGGAGATAGATATGGTTTGGTTAGAGTTATCTAGGAAGGGTTGTAAGCTAGTTGCATAAGGAAAGGGTTGTTTGTTTTGAGTTAGTGTGATAGATGGGGGGTACCCTCATGACCAGCAGAACCGAGTAACTTGACAGGGGTAGTCGGACCGGTCCAGAAGAGACCGAGTAGCCCATGACTCCAGAAGGAAGGATCGGCTAGTCGGCAAGATAAAATAGCTTACTTATCTTGTACTCCAAGCAATTTCATATTGTAACCGACTAGGATACTTTCTATGTAACCCTGTTCCCTCGGATATATAAGGCGGGCAGGGGTTCCCTCTCAAACACATCAACACAATACCATGACATACAGGACGTAGGGTTATTATCCTCCGGGAGGCCTGAACCTGTCTAAACCCTGTGTCTCGTGTTCACCATCGTATTCTTCGTTCCTTCGCTACCCATTATAATCTATCGAGGCCCTAAAACCTCGACAGTGGCGCGCCAGGTAGGGGGAGCGTTGGGATCCTGTTCGTCGATGTAAGCTTCATGACCATTGGAGCTAGGGAAACCCCAAGGTATTAATGTTTTGGTGATAGGATGAGAACCATGAATGTGACTAACACTCTTTGTGAGATCTTATAGGTCACATGTAAAGAAAGGTCCGTCCGTTGGTGATGTACGCCAACACACCATGAACTTAATGACAAGGGTGATTGGTTGCCTTCATCAACACAAGAACAGACTTGATGGAGTTGCGGAGAAGATATGGATCAAGGCTAAGGATATGCTAGATCCAAGCGAGTGTTGCTTGGTTAGATTTTAGCTTGAGTCCATAGGAAAAACCGGACTATCAAGAGGGTTCGAGGTGTTTCTCTTAGTGCACACTAGTTATAGAGATCATTGGATGCATGGTGGGTCTCTCAGGGGCTAGGGTGGCAGAAGAGGTTTGAAGGAACCAAGAAGATCAAGTTTTGGAAGCAAGGATCAAGAAGAAGATCGAAGCTGCTAAGACAGAAGAGACCGGACAGTACGGTCAAGGAGACCGTACCATACGGTGTACAGTGAGAATCCAGACAGAAAGGCTGACGTTTCTGGAAGTGGAGAAATGGAGACCGGACGGTACGGTCTCTATTGAGTTTTCCAGACAGAGAAGCTGAAGTTTCTGGAAGTTGAAGAATGAAGACCGGACCATTGACCGGACGGTACGGTCAGGGACCGTATGGTACGGTCTTACAGGCAGAAGAAACAGAGAACGAGAAGTTTCTGTTGGCTGAAGAAGAAGTGGAGACCGGACGGTACGGTCCTAGAGACCGTATGGTACAGTCTACTTTGAGAAGTGAAGCAGCACTCCCTGGACGCCGGTCTGGTGAAGACCGGACGGTACGGTCATTTGAGGACCGGACGGTACGGTCAATATGACGGTCATCACGCAGACAGGGCACTTTTGGACAACGGCTAGTTTGAGGTTGGTGGCCTATTTATAGTCGGTTGTTTGCCTCTTTGAGGTGCTCTTGGATCCAGGAAAGAGGGGAGGTGCTGCCAAGAAGCTAAAGGGAAGAAGTGTGAAGCACTTGAGAAGGATTTGGAGTGATCCTAGTGCTTGAGAGAGTATCAAGTTGCATCATTTGATCTCTAGGCTAGTGTGAGCTTGAGAGAGTCATCTAGAGCTGTTACTCTTGGTCTATGGCAAGGCCTAGACCGGTTAGGCGTCGGTGTTGAGCTGTCCAAGGAGATTGTGGAAGCCGGCGCAAGTTTGTACACGGTCTTGGAGCTTCCCATGCGAAAGAAGCATCACTAGTGGAGCGCCCTTTGGCACGCATCAAGTGCGGAGCCTTACCTCCGGAAGAGTACCCGAGAGAGAGTCCGGCGGGACGTGCCCGCGACTTGACTCGGAGGGTGAAGTGTGCTCTAGGAGGGATCGCCATCGAGCGGAGGGACGGGGTCGAGACTCCGACGGGAGTGACTGTTGGTATTTCTTAACGATCACAGATAAATCCGCAAGCGCACGGAGAATACCGCTGTAGCATTTCACCCGGGAGTATTCCAAGGTATCGTAATTTATATTTTCCACAGGGAAGACGATGGTCAAGAGAGTACTATGCTCATAGTCGATGTCTACCTTTAAATGGATCACAGCCATACAATGCTAAACAATAATATATGGGTAGTGTGACACACAAGAAAAGGATCAACTCTAATATACATCCATAGCCAAGTGGAGAAGAACAAAGAAAAGAGCTAAGTTCCTAATGTACTCCATCATACAGTGGCATAGTATACAACATACACATACATGCACATCAACTAAGGTTTAGGCAAATGCACTCAAGCAAATCGGGCACCGGCTTACCCCTGGTCTGCCAGGCGACTCCGGTCTACAGCTCTACGCCGTACCCGAACGTGGAGGGATACCGAGGACGGACAGGGCTGTCACCACCTACCGTCTACCTCAAACAATCCGTGGGGCACGAGGCATCCAATGTATTCTACCAATCCAAGCACCACGCTTGCATTGCTAAAACATTACTCTAAATCCCCTAGGCGATGATATGGATCTAGAGCATAATCATAAAGATCATTGGACCTATGCTTGGACATGCAAATGCATGTAAACCTAAGTATATACATGGTATACTATGTACTAGGACACGTGACAATAAGGCAATTATGTCCCTACCGCCAGTCCTCTAGGTAATACCCACATAACGAGCATATGAATATCACACTAGCACTATACAAGAAAATTATGATTACTCTATTACATACGCAAGCCAAGGATCCACAACCAAACAAGGAACGCTTAACCAAGGCAAGACTATATGAAAAGAATAATATTGTTAAATAGAATAAAGTCGCAAAAAGAGAAAATGATACAAGAGCCATACCAGAATCTCCAAGAGGACTTGGGAACTAGAGTAGCTCTTACTCTAAGCCTAACTCCACTAGAGCTTGGAGACTAAAACTAATGCAAGAGTGATTCCTCTACTTGGTGTGTGTTGTAACCGGCCGAGCACCCCTCTATTTATAGCCCCAAGTGAGAGGGGGGATTAAATAGAGCAAGTGAGAGGCGGTGGAGCAAATTTGGGCGCCAAGGTAGGCCGCCGGCCTCCCACCTTGGCCGGCCGGCCACACATTGTGGCGGTTGGCCACCGCCTTCCGTGTGGACGCTCCAGATTGCTCCGTGGTGGCGGTTCCGAAGTCGGTTTTCTCCTGAGGTCGGCAGAACTAGAGTAAGAGCCAAGTTTAGGCCCATTGTAGCCCATCTTCTAGAAAGTCTTCATTAAGTTCGAGTTGGGCTTCAATATTCTGGTTTTGTGGGCTTCTCGTGGCCCACTGGTGGAGGCCTGCAGGCTGTGGCCGCTGGGTGTGGCCGGCCGGCCTGGGATGTAGGCCGGCCGGCCTGTGATTTCTCTCACAGAGGCCCATTTTCTTCAGAAATACTCCTGCACTCATAAATCATCCAAAACTCGTGGAAATTTATTAGTTTAAATAAATATACGTATAAGAAATGCTAATTCTCCATTATTTGTAGGACTATTGGCGGTCGGAATTGGTACTTAACGACCGTCAACAAACCCCCCAAGCTTAAACTTTTGCTCGTCCCGAGCAAAGCTAAAGACTTGGTTGTGCTGATCAGGAGTTGCTACCATGTCTTACTCCGCAAAAGTACCATGTGTACAACAAAATATTCTCCCTCGAATTGAATGAGCTGGCATGGCAACTTACTCTTCCCCTTAGTCCTCATGGAGCTTATTGCTTCTCCTTGCCTTGGGCGGTTGAGAGACAAAACGGTTTGTAGAGTGCTATTTACTCATTCTTTGTTAAACTTTCATTCCAGATGTTTTCAAAAGATTTTGCAAATAAAAACAAAGTTCCTCAAATGATTCTCTCAAATCGCTCAATGTGTATGATTCCTTACCAAGGCATTGCGTTGCCTCTTTTCCACCTACTTCTAATAGTTTTATATATGTGGGGCTTGGTAGGGGCAAAGTAAGGCAAACTTGCATCACATATATTGCTAAATCAAAAGACCGGATCCAAGGAGAAAGCAAGTCATACAATCTGATCAAGATATGCATGTGTATGGATATGTGGATGATGGAGAAAAAATGATTACTCCGTTTTGTATACCTTCTCTCTCTCTTTTTGTTAATTTTGAGGGAATGGCTTTTTTTTTTTCATCATGCTCTACTTGAATGAGCAAGATTTTTTTTCCTTTTTTTTTTTTGCATAGCCATTCCTCTTTTGCAATGATACTTGGAGAGAGAAAGAGGTATAAAACATGTGGAGTATTTATTTTATGGAATGAGGGGGAATGTGATGCTAACTTCCAGTGTAGAAGTTAAGCACATGTATATGGTGGAGTGTACGTGATCTTGATCATAAAAGTATGACAAGAATATCTCAAGGGTCACAACAATTTTGAAAAAGCTCAATGTAATGACAAGCAACATATGTGTAGAGGTTTTGCATTAAAATCAACATATGGCTTTGGTAGGAATTTTCATCATTGAGGAACTTTGGGTTTTATAGTTTTGAAAAAAAAATTCTCTGGAATTTAAGTCTTACTTAGAACAAGATCATAGCAGCTCTATTAGACCATATCATATCTCACAACAACCTAGACTTGGATCATGCATTTTGCTACCCACGAGTTTCAGGTTCAGGAATAAGAGTGCATCCAACAAACTCAAAACTTGGGAGAGTACTAAGTTGCAAACAGGAACGAGAGAGGGATAAAACAGAGCAACTATTCATCATTTCAACATAGAGAATTAAAACATTCTTATCGCGCATATAAAACAAAAACTACTTGGTTCCCTCATTTTATTTATTTGTTTTTATCTTCTTTTTTTTTTGAATGCAGAAAACAAAGGAAAGATACAAGTTACCTCAGTGGGGGAGTGATCCCCCCAAGCTTAGTTCTTGCTTGAGTGTGCCAATAACTGCTTGGTTCCTTTCTTCATGGCTGCAACAAAAAGCAAAACAACAAGAACAAACTCGAAACGGGTTATATTAGTGTAATCAAAATGAGCACGCCCGTCGGTTGATCTTGCCAGCTTGAGCATAACTTGCAGATGCAAAACAAAGAAGAGGGAAATCTTTTTGTTGAATTTGAGAAAATTTGGAGAAATGAGAGTAAAGAAGATGAGGAGGGCATTTGGGTGGTGAATGAAATGGATTTGGTATGAAAACATCACCACTCGGCCTTTTTGTAAAACTTGAAGTTCGATGGCCATATTTGGGGAGGAACAATGACAAGTGGCCGTTAGAAAATAAGGCAAAATGCGAACAATGACCATGTCATGTTAGGTGACCCATTGACGGGGACTCTCCCCCCAAGCTTGGCTCAAAGCCTCCGTCGATTTTTTTTTTTGAATAGTGGAGGTTTAGCCAAAGATCAGCTAGAATTTATGCCCAAAAATTATTTTCTCCAAAAACAAACATCTTAAATTCTTTTTTTTTAAAGGGTTGGAACAATCCAACATGCAAAATGATTTTGGAAAAATCAAACATGCAAATGCATTTGAATTCAAATAAAAGGAAACCAAATATGCAATTGGAAAAATCAAATATGAGATAACTACCGGTTTTCCTGTCGGCAAGGGCATCATCGTTTTAAGTCCGATGAGCAAGACATTATGACGAGTTCGATTGCCATTGGGTCTTTCAAATTCTCGGTACAGTTTCTCGGCAAATCGAATCAATCATGCGCTACCCTGTTTTCACATGAAGAGAAAACAAGCAAGTGATAGCCTCTACGGGCTGTGACCAGGTAATTGCAGATATAACTAAGAGCATTTGTAAACTCCTACACTAATTGTCTTCCCCGGCAACGGCGCCAGAAATGCTTGTTGGTATTTCTTAACGATCACAGATAAATCCGCAAGCGCACGGAGAATACCACTGTAGCATTTCACCCGGGAGTATTCCAAGGTATCGTAATTTATATTTTCCACAGGGAAGACGATGGTCAAGAGAGTACTATGCTCATAGTCGATGTCTACATTTAAATGGATCACAGCCATACAATGCTAAACAATAATATATGGGTAGTGTGACACACAAGAAAAGGATCAACTCTAATATACATCCATAGCCAAGTGGAGAAGAACAAAGAAAAGAGCTAAGTTCCTAATGTACTCCATCATACAGTGGCATAGTATACAACATACACATACATGCACATCAACTAAGGTTTAGGCAAATGCACTCAAGCAAATCGGGCACCGGCTTACCCCTGGTCTGCCAGGCGACTCCGATCTACAGCTCTACGCCGTACCCGAACGTGGAGGGATACCGAGGACGGACAGGGCTGTCACCACCTACCGTCTACCTCAAACAATCCGTGGGGCACGAGGCATCCAATGTATTCTACCAATCCAAGCACCACGCTTGCATTGCTAAAACATTACTCTAAATCCCCTAGGCGATGATATGGATCTAGAGCATAATCATAAAGATCATTGGACCTATGCTTGGACATGCAAATGCATGTAAACCTAAGTATATACATGGTATACTATGTACTAGGACACGTGACAATAAGGCAATTATGTCCCTACCGCCAGTCCTCTAGGTAATACCCACATAACGAGCATATGAATATCACACTAGCACTATATAGGAAAATTATGATTACTCTATTACATACGCAAGCCAAGGATCCACAACCAAACAAGGAACGCTTAACCAAGGCAAGACTATATGAAAAGAATAATAGAGTTAAATAGAATAAAGTCGCAAAAAGAGAAAATGATACAAGAGCCAGACCAGAATCTCCAAGACGACTTGGGAACTAGAGTAGCTCTACTCTAAGCGTAACTCCACTAGAGCTTGGAGACTAAAACTAATGCAAGAGTGATTCCTCTACTTGGTGTGTGTTGTAACCGGCCGAGCACCCCTCTATTTATAGCCCCAAGTGAGAGGGGGGATTAAATAGAGCAAGTGAGAGGCGGTGGAGCAAATTTGGGCGCCAAGGTAGGCCGTCCGGCCTCCCACCTTGGCCGGCCGGCCACACATTGTGGCGGTTGGCCACCGCCTTCCGTGTGGACGCTCCAGATTGCTCCGTGGTGGCGGTTCCGAAGTCGGTTTTCTCCTGGGGTCGGCAGAACTAGAGTAAGAGCCAAGTTTAGGCCCATTGTAGCCCATCTTCTAGAAAGTCTTCATTAAGTTCGAGTTGGGCTTCAATATTCTGGTTTTGTGGGCTTCTCGTGGCCCACTGGTGGAGGCCTGCAGGCTGTGGCTGCTGGGTGTGGCCGGCCCAGAGGTGAAGGGTCTTCTTCTCGGGATCAAGAGGATGGATATATCAAGTTATGTGATGAGTTGGACCACATCTCTATGAAGCCAAATGAAGATCTTGTTGAGTTTGCTCTTCGGATGGATTCTCTCATCAAGAGGATAAATGAGAACAAGCTATGGATCGTCACCAAGGAAGAAGGTCTCAAGAGGTTTCTTGATGCTTTGCCGAAGGACAAGTATGGTGATCACATTGAGTTTGAAAGCTTCGAGCTCAAGTCCTACTCAATTGAGCAAGTCATTGAGATCATCACAAGAAGAAGAGCCCGCTCTATGCTTGTTGGCGCTTTCTAGGTACCCATTTTATATGACAAATATGGTGTTTTTAATACCTTATTATGCCATTATTGCTAACAATTAACCCCCATTATTATATATATGCGTAGTTTCTGTGTATTTGGAAGGATTTGCAGATAACAGGCGAAACAAAAGAGACTACGGATAAAGAGCTGCCGGAGGCCCGAAGAACGAAGAATTTAGAGGCCGTGCCGGTCGGCACAGCCCCGTGCCGATCGGCACCAGGGAGTTCGAGCCCAAACATGAAGCCCACTCGGAGAACATGAAGTCTAGATGAAATATTAGAGTCGGAGTCGGTGAAGTCCCGCCCATAACCGTAAGGAACTATAAAGAAGAGATCTTGGTCACGAAACAAGGGGGGGGGGGGGGGGGGGGACGAACAGACAGATAGAGGTTTTGACCTAGGTTGAAGGTTGTGGCGGCGAAGACGGCGATCACCGATCATCACCACCAAAAAGGAAGATTGTGCCGACCGGCACATCACCGTGCCGATCGGCACCTGTGGGACCACGCCAAAATCCCGCATCCCATTGTAGCCATGCTCATGTGTTGCAGTATGATGCGTGAGTAGATCTCATATTCTCTCCGTGGCGAGGGAAATCTGGTTATGTAACTCTCACACTTACAATACTCCTTTGATGCGTTCAGTCTATGTGATGCTTCTATTTCGTATCTGATCAATACGTTATTATCACATAGTGCAAGAAACCAGTGGGGAACTATTAACCCTTGTCGTGACAGGGCGAGAGGAGAACGAAACCACCATGTCTTGTAGAATACTAAACCCATCAATCCACCATTAATTAGAGTTGCATGCCAGTACCCCAAACCATAGGAGAGAATCCTTTACGTAACCTTATCACAACCGTAGGCTTTTTAACCTCTAGTTGTTAACCATCCTTTCCACACACACTTTTGCTATATTAAATTAGTAGTTTAAATAATAGTTTAAGTCCCGCTTGTTCTCTGTGGTTCGATATTAAACCTTGGATACTCTAAGGGAAAAAGTGCTACAACTGTACGCCGTCCACTTGCGGTATATAAGTAGGTGCGTTACAAACGACCAACAAGCACGTTTTCTGGTGCCGTTGCCGGGGAACAAGCCAGTTCTTTTACTATTTATTTATTCTACTAACCTCTAATCCTTTCTTTTCTAGTTTGTTTTTGTGTTTTCTTTCTGTATTTTCAGGATGGGTACTCCTGAACCTGCTCATACGGTTAGGGAGCATTCACTACCGTGTTCGGGATTGCTGATTCCACAAACTTCTGATGAGAAAGTCACTGCTTCGTCATACGTTCTCAACCCGACCATCATCAACATGGTCGAGAACAGCAAATTCTCTGGGACGAAGGACGAGAACCCGTATACACATCTGCAAGATCTAGAAGTTCTCTGTCAGACCTTTAAGCATGAAGGAGTGCCTCAGAATTGGTACAGATGGTTGCTATTTCCATTTTCTCTAGACGGAAGAGACAAGGATTGGTATAAGTCTGCAGCCCGCGAAGCTAAAGGAAATTGGGATAAGCTTGTAGGAAAATTTCTGTTTGCATTTCTTCCCGCTTCCGAAGGTGCAGAAACTGAGAAGGGAAGTGGTCAATTTTGAGCAGATGAAAGAAGAAACCCTCACGCAAGCATGGTTACGCTTCCAATCTTTATTGAAGCAAGGGCCCGATTTGGGCATGGATGATAACTTGACTGCTCAGACATTCTACATGTCTCTTGAAGGAACCTCCAGGATGCATCTGGATAGTTCGGCTGGAGGGTTCCTCGACTTGACTGCTACTGCAGGTCTGGATCTTTTGAGTAAGATATCCAAAACTGAAGCTATGCATAGGCATTGGGAAGAATTCCAAGAAGATCCAATTCCCCTTGAAAGGTCGATGCTAGAAAAAGGTTCTTTAGGACTGAAAGCTGAAGCGGAAAGCTGTACCGTATCCGAAGTTGAATTAACAGTAAGGACGGAAGAACCAGCGCAAGGTGATCTGAAAAGACCAAGATTGGAGGAGGTGCCGACCGGCACAGCACCTGTGCCGATCGGCACACCAGAGCTGAGCGTGCCGACCGGCACAACCATTGTGCCGATCGGCACGAGCCCTTCTGTCAAGTGGATCTCCAAAACTGAAGCTGCAATATTAGCAGAACATGAAAACAGATTCGTGGATAAATTTCCAAGACCAGTAGGAGATCCAACCATGAGCAATGCTAAACCGTTGGACGAGTTTGAACCATTGGATTGGATTCCTATAGATTTCAGCTCAAATCTGCTAAGTATGAGGAGAACATATGATCCAAGGTATGCCTCTACTACAGGAGTTCAGTATAACTTCCCTAAAGACACTAGAACTTCAGAAATACTGGACGATGTTATCATTGGTGAAGTATTGGGGAAATTGTATAATGACGATATGGAAATTGATCAAATGGAGGTTCAGCAAGCAAAGAAGCTATTTGATAGTTGTTTTGTCCCGTCGCCATATGAAGGATTATGCGGAGTATATGCAATTGGCCTTACGGAACGAACGGAAGTTGATCCTTACATACCATGCGAAATAGGGCATAGAAGCTTCCCTAAAGCACTATGTGATTTTGGTTTCCGCGTCAGTTTAATGATGTATGAAGCAGTCATGGATATGCCTTATGACATAAAAGGAAGATTGCTAGGAACCGAGCTTGAGCTAATCATGGCGGATGGAAGAAGAACTAAACCACTGGGAGTTATCAAGGATATTAACATTGAGGTAAAAAAGAATGCTATACCAGTGGATATTTTTGTTCTTGATAAAGGTGAAGTTGGAGTTGAAGATATTATTTTGGGAAGACCTTTCTTGAAGCTTGTACAAGCTGTTATTGATGCTGGAAAAGGTCATCTCAAATTGACTCTGGGAGGAGAGGAAGTCCTCTTTGAATTCAAATACCCACCCGTCGTTCAAGAAAGTGAAGACCCACCCTCTCTCCAAGAATTCTTTACAGAAAAGGATGAAGAAATCAGTACAGGATACTCTGATCTGTTAAATAAACTATTTGAAGAATCAGACAGGGAAGAGGCCGAAATCCAAAGTGGTGCCGACCGGCACACACACTGTGCCGATCGGCACAGTGACGGTGCTGACCGGCACAACGTCGAAAACCCCCAATTTGAGCCTTTGGGTAATCTGGATCCTGGTGCAGCACCAGAAGTCGAACAGAAGCCACTTCCTGACGGTCTAAGGTACGAATACTTAGGGAAAGATAAAACTTATCCCGTCATCGTCAATAGTGCCTTGGATGAAGAAGAGACAAAACGATTGCTTGCTGTTATGAGAAAATACAAGAAAGCGATCGGATATTGTCTTGATGACATCAAAGGAATAAGCCCGGCTTTTTGCACACATAAGATCAATCTTGAAGAATCAGCCAAGCCAGTCGTTGAAGGCATACGACGATTGAAGGAAGGCATGAAGGAAGTTGTGAAGAAAGAAGTGCTGAGACTTCTTAATGCAGGAATGATTTATCCTGTTGCTGACAGTGAATGAGTGAGTCCAGTGCATTGTGTTTCAAAGAAAAGAGGACTCACAGTTGTGCCTAATGAGAATAATGAGTTGATCCCTCAACGAACAGTTACAGGATGGCGAATGTGTATTGATTACAGGAAATTGAATACCGCTACAAAGAAGGACCATTATCCACTACCGTTCATCGATGAGATGCTTGAAAGGTTAGCCAAGAACTCTTATTTTTGCTACCTCGATGGTTATAGTGGTTTCTTTCAAATCCTGTCCGACCTAAAGATCAGCATAAAACCACTTTCACTTGTCCTTATGGAACTTATGCTTATCGACGAATGCCATTCGGCCTTTGCAACGCACCAGCCACATTTCAGAGATGCATGAATGCTATATTTGCTGAATTCATTGAAGACATTATGGAGGTATTTATGGATGACTTCTCTGTTCATGGTACTGATTTTGATCACTGCTTAGCAAATTTAGAGAAAGTGCTAAAGAGGTGCGTAGAAGTTGATTTAGTTCTTAATTGGGAGAAATGTCACTTCATGGTAACCGAAGGGATTGTCTTGGGGCATGTTATTTCTAACCGAGGCATTGAAGTAGACAAAGCTAAAATATCCACAGTTGAAAGGTTGCCACCACCTACTGATCTTAAGACGCTGCGGAGTTTTCTTGGACATGCAAATTTTTATTGCAGATTTGTCAAGGATTATTCAAAGATTGCTAAGCCATTGACGGAATTGCTGCAAAAGGATGTTGAATTAGAGATGAATGATGAACGACTTACCGCTTTCCGGAAGTTGAAAGAAGCATTATGCTCTGCACCTATTATGCAACCTCCGGACTGGAATTTACCCATTGAGATTATGTGCGATGCAAGTGACTATGCAGTAGGAGCAGTTCTTGGACAGCGAAAAGAAGGTAAAGTGCATGCTATCTATTACGCTAGCAAAACTCTTAATGAAGCCCAGATTAATTATACAACAACAGAGAAAGAGATGCTGGCTGTTATATTTGCTTTTGAGAAATTTAGATCCTACATCCTCAACTCTAAGGTCATTGTTTATACGGATCATGCTGCAGTTAGATATCTTGTCTCTAAAAAGGAGTCGAAACCTAGATTGCTTCGTTGGGTTTTGATGCTGCAAGAATTTGATTTGGAGATTAGAGATAAGAAAGGGATAGAGAATTCAGTAGCAAACCATCTATCTCGTTTGATGCTTGAGGACAAGGAAGGATGCATTGGTGATGCCATGGCGCAAGAGCAGCTTTTTCTAGTTAAGGACCATCGAGAATCATGGATGCAAGACATCGTAAATGGATTCACAAGGAACCTGAATGATTATACCAAGAATTCAAGAAAGAGGATTGTCAGTGAAATGAGTAAATTCATATGGGATGATCCTTATTTATATAGATATTGTGAAGATAGAGCTGTTCGAAGGTGCGTACCTCGTGACGAACGCGAAAGCATATTGGAAAAGTGCCACTCATCTGAGTATGGTGGACATTATGGGCATTTTAGAACACAAGCGAAGGTATGGGCTAGTGGATTTTATTGGCCTACGATGCATGAAGACGCAAAGAGGTATGTTGCTAGATGCCCCCAATGCCCAAGAATAGGAAATGTTAATGCTCGTAACGCTATGCCTTTGAAGTTAATTTGCAAGTTGATATATTTGATGTTTGGGGCATGGATTTCATGGGGCCGTTTGTTAATTCTCATGGCTATGAATATATTTTGGTTGCTGTGGACTATGTATCAAAATGGGTAGAAGCAATACCATGCAGAGTCAGTACAACCCAAGAATCTAGGAAGATGTTGAATGAGTGCATATTTCCAAGATATGGTGTTCCTAGAGTTATTATAACAGATGGTGGAACTCATTTTACTGGAAGTGAGTTTACTAAAACCTTGAAAAAGATGGGTATTGAGCATCGAATTGGAACAGCTTATCATCCACAGACTAATGGTCAAGCAGAAACCTCTAATAAGCAGTTGAAAGGAATTCTCCAGAAAATTGCTACAAGAGAAGGAAAGGATTGGTCAAACAAGTTGAATGGCGCACTTTGGGCTTATCGCACAGCATTCAAGACACCAATAGGTATGACACCCTATCAATTTGTTTATGGAAAGACTTGTCATTTGCCTGTGGAGTTAGAACATAGGGCATACTGGGCAATCAAAGAGATGAATTTGGATTTAGATGCTGCTGGGGTAAAAAGAAAGATTCAAATTAGTGAACTCGAGGAAATGCGTTTAAAGGCTTACGAGAATGCAGCTATCTATAAAGAGAAAACAAAGAGGTGGTATGATAAGAAGCTATTGAAAAAGGAATTTCACGAAGGAGATAGAGTGCTACTATTCAATTCAAGATTTCGGTTGTTCGGAAAAGGCAAATTGAAAAGCAAATGGGATGGACCATATCTTGTTCATAAAGTTCTTCCTTCCGGAGCTGTTGTAATAATGGATGGAAAGCAAAATACATACACGGTGAATGGCCAATGACTAAAGGTATATCTTGAACCCGACACTTTTGAGTTAAAGTCATTTGATATATATTATGTGAATTGAGTGATTGGGTGGTCGAGCTTAACGACGTAAAACAAAAGCGCTGTTGTTTTTGCTGTTTTTCTGTGTGTTTTGTGTTTCTTTGATTTTATTGAGTCGTGTGAGGCAAATTTGCCTCCGTGCCGACTGGCACGAAGCCGTGCCGATCGGCACGGGAGGGTCCGTGTCGATTTTGTGTCGAGATTTTGCCCTTCCTCCAAGACATGCTTCGATGACTTCCAAATTTAAGAGATAGAGTCCGTTTGGATCAAGAGAATTAAGGATATATATATGAAGGAGTCGTCTCGGATCTCATCATAAAAAATCGAGCGCCGCCAGAATTTCCACCTAACCATAGAATAGAAAGCAATGCAAGGCGGCGGAATCGGCAGCAGAGGAGACGGTGCCGATCGGCACGGCGGTTGTGCCGACCGGCACAGCGGTGGTACCGATCGGCGCCACAGCGGACTTTCGCCCATGAGCCCGACTCTGCCATGGGAGAGCGACAGAAGCCTTAACCCCACCGAGGACGATCCGATTGTCTTTTCGCACTTGAAACAACGATGGATGTACAAGAGCGAAGCGGATGCGTTCAACCAGGAGGAGAAGGAGATGGATGAAGCCCTCCGGAAGAAGATCAGAAAGGTGCTAGTACGCAAAGGTAAATCCAAGGTTGATGATGACACACCAGTCTCTGATAGGTACACAATGGATAGACTTCTCGCTATAGAACGTCCTTTGACATATGATGATCTTATGGTCTTTGAATCAATTCTTACTGATAGCGAGAAGGAAGAGTTAGACAGAGATTGCTTTCTGACCATCCATAGGTCTCGACTTAATGATGGAAGTATTCCTGTTGGTGGTGCCGATCGGCACAGTGAGCTTCCACGCGTCCTGACCATCTGGGAAGATCTCCAAGAGAAGAAGATACACAAGAACACCAGAGGTTTTGGATGCAAGTGTTTTTACTGTTTGCAGGACCATCAGAGGCAGATTGAGAATTATCTAACTGATCCTGAATGCATCCCTGCGACTTACGTCTTTGATGATGGCTTTCCCGTTGCTAAAGGGCGCATGACCCCTAAAGAGATCAATGATGAAATTCAGAGGCGTATTGACAGAGACAATGCTGCACAGAGAAGAGCACGCAACCTGGCAGATCTGGAAGCATATTTTGCAAGGAACGGTAGGCGTGCCGACCGACACGAAGCTTGTACCGATCGGCACGACCTAAAGGTTGTGGATTTCGTTGAAATATCTGATGACTCCTCTGATGATGTGCCACAACGAAAGAGACCAAAGGAAATAGAGGAAGTTCGACGTTCCGCTCGTCTTTCTTCAAAGCCACGAGCAAGATATACCTCGGAATCAGTGAGCTATATAGAGACATCTCCTGCACATGAACACCCATTAGCTAATCTTGTTGCAAAGGATGAAGAAGATCCTGAGGAGGACCCGGAAGAAGATTCCGAGGAAGAACCAATGGAAGACGAGCCAGAACCTGCTGATGCCGAACCACATAGTGCAGAAGGAGCTACAGGAAGCCTTGCAGGAGCTCAAGGAAGTGCAGAGCCGCGTAATCAGGCGAATGGTGGACCGTGCCGACCGGCACGTACCCCGTGCCGATCGGCACAGAGGGGTTTTAACAGAAACTCGCCCCTGCGAGATGAGCGTCATGATCGTCTTGCCACCTGTTGCCCAATCTGTAGGAGAAACATCGAACGTCTTTATTATGATATGGAGAGATGTTATAGGCACCATCGGGACATTGATATACGAATTGATGACATGGAGAGCATGGCCGCAGCGGACTACTCTTTTCTCATGCAGAACATTCGAAGCATCTTTAGCATGTTGAGGAGGCATGGCATTTCAGATTAGGTTGGTCATTTGCAATGGGGACATTGCAAGGTTTGAGTACGGGGGATTCGCCCTTACACCTTTTAAGGTCGTTTGCTTCGTTTTAGTATGGTTTGAGTTTGTGTGGTTTGAGTAGTGTGTGAAAGTGTGAGAGTTTTCTTAGAGAGGTTTGAGATGGTTTGCTTAGTTAAGCTTCGAGGTCAAGAATGATTGCAATGTCTTTAATAAAGTTTGTGTTAGTTGTCAAATCGATGCGTTACCCCATATTCTTGATTTTATTTTTGACGATCGTTTTGCCAATCTACTTGAGTTCATTGAATAATCGCTTGGCTTTATATATCCACTTTTCGAAAACCCCTTCTATCATCATAGTTGAAGCATTTAGCTAAGGATTTGATTTTGTACCTATTACACTAAGCCAAAATGAGATGAGAGAAACCTACTCATAAGCCTTTTGATAGGAAGACGTCTTTGTCAACTCTTTGCTCTTGATTACGACTAAGCTAGAAGGGAGAAGTTTCATTTGTTCATCTCAATTTGCTAGCCAACTATTATCAAAATTCTTTCTATCCAAAAACCCGATATTTCATCGTTTCTCCCTCCTCCTTGATACAACCTACAAGCAAATGTGAAGTTTAGACAGATTTCGATTCAAAACATGCTCGGATAGCAGTCTGCAGTAAAATAAAAGGAAGAAAAAGAAGAAAATGGGCCAGGTGCCGACCGGCACAAGTCTGTGCCGATCGGCACAGAAGGAAAATAAAGAAAAAAAGGTCGAAAAAGCGAAGAAAAGAAAAAAAAATGAATATCAGAGGAAGCAGACTGCAGAAAGAGTTAAAATTTTCAGGGATCTGTATATACTTCAAGCTTGATCTTATCCCAATTCGATTTCATTCACATTTACTTCGTATTACCATCAATCCTTGTGCTTATATTCTGAATTCTCATGATGAAAGCTCCCTTTTAGAAGGCATGATTGAGCAGATTGTTGACTTAGTTGTTCTTTCGATTCAATTTGGTTATACTACTCTCCGAGATCCACAAAAGAGCCTTATATTATAGAATAGGAGAGGGAAGGAAACACTTTGGAGCGATTGAGCGAAGTCTGAAGCTTTTGCATTCATCTTACGTGATATGAAGGGAGACAAAAATGTTTGTTTGAGATAAGCCTTGTGATTGATTTGGTCGACTCAAGTTTTGAGGTGAAATTGTTTTCAAAAATTGAGAGAAAGTCTTGTGGAGGGATACTAATTCGACGAGATGATGGATAATATCTATGTTGAAGACTTGTGAGAAGTTTTTGCTTCTTAGCATGACGAAAGCACGGTGATGGTTTTCTTGGTTTGTATTGCTCGAGGACTAGCAATGATTTGAGTGTGGGGGAGCTGTTGGCGCTTTCTAGGTACCCATTTTATATGACAAATATGGTGTTTTTAATACCTTATTATGCCATTATTGCTAACAATTAACCCCTATTATTATATATATGCGTAGTTTCTGTGTGTTTGGAAGGATTTGCAGATAACAGGCGAAACAAAAGAGACTACGGATAAAGAGCTGCCGGAGGCCCGAAGAACGAAGAATTTAGAGGCCGTGCCGGTCGGCACAGCCCCGTGCCGATCGGCACCAGGGAGTTCGAGCCCAAACATGAAGCCCACTCGGAGAACATGAAGTCTAGATTAAATATTAGAGTCGGAGTCGGTGAAGTTCAGCCCATAACCGTAAGGAACTATAAAGAAGAGATCTTGGTCACGAAACAAGGGGGGGGGGGACGAACAGACAGATAGAGGTTTTGACCTAGGTTGAAGGTTGTGGCGGCGAAGACCGATCATCACCACCAAAAAGGAAGATTGTGCCGACCGGCACATCGCCGTGCCGATCGGCACCTGTGGGACCACGCCAAAATCCCGCATCCCATTGTAGCCATGCTCATGTGTTGCAGTATGATGCGTGAGTAGATCTCATATTCTCTCCGTGGCGAGGGAAATCTGGTTATGTAACTCTCACACTTACAATACTCCTTTGATGCGTTCAGTCTATGTGATGCTTCTATTTCGTATCTGATCAATACGTTATTATCACATAGTGCAAGAAACCAGTGGGGAACTATTAACCCTTGTCGTGACAGGGCGAGAGGAGAACGAAACCACCATGTCTTGTAGAATACTAAACCCATCAATCGACCATTAATTAGAGTTGCATGCCAGTACCCCAAACCATAGGAGAGAATCCTTTACGTAACCTTATCACAACCATAGGCTTTTTCACCTCTAGTTGTTAACCATCCTTTCCACACACACTTTTGCTATATTAAATTAGTAGTTTAAATAATAGTTTAAGTCCCGCTTGTTCTCTGTGGTTCGATATTAAACCTTGGATACTCTAAGGGAAAAAGTGCTACAACTGTACGCCGTCCACTTGCGGTATATAAGTAGGTGCGTTACAAACGACCAACAAGCACGTTTTCTGGCGCCGTTGCCGGGGAACAAGCCAGTTCTTTTACTATTTATTTATTCTACTAACCTCTAATCCTCTCTTTTCTAGTTTGTTTTTGTGTTTTCTTTCTGTATTTTCAGGATGGGTACTCCTGAACCTGCTCATACGGTTAGGGAGCATTCACTACCGTGTTCGGGATTGCTGATTCCACAAACTTCTGATGAGAAAGTCACTGCTTCGCCATACGTTCTCAACCCGACCATCATCAACATGGTCGAGAACAGCAAATTCTCTGGGACGAAGGACAAGAACCCGTATACACATCTGCAAGATCTAGAAGTTCTCTGTCAGACCTTTAAGCATGAGGGAGTGCCTCAGAATTGGTACAGATGGTTGCTATTTCCATTTCTCTAGACGGAAGAGACAAGGATTGGTATAAGTCTGCAGCCCGCGAAGCTAAAGGAAATTGGGATAAGCTTGTAGGAAATTTCTGTTTGCATTTCTTCCCGCTTCCGAAGGTGCAGAAACTGAGAAGGGAAGTGGTCAATTTTGAGCAGATGAAAGAAGAAACCCTCACGCAAGCATGGTTACGCTTCCAATCTTTATTGAAGCAAGGGCCCGATTTGGGCATGGATGATAACTTGACTGCTCAGACATTCTACATGTCTCTTGAAGGAACCTCCAGGATGCATCTGGATAGTTCGGCTGGAGGGTTCCTCGACTTGACTGCTACTGCAGGTCTGGATCTTTTGAGTAAGATATCCAAAACTGAAGCTATGCATAGGCATTGCGAAGAATTCCAAGAAGATCCAATTCCCCTTGAAAGGTCGATGCTAGAAAAAGGTTCTTTAGGACTGAAAGCTGAAGCGGAAAGCTGTACCGTATCCGAAGTTGAATTAACAGTAAGGACGGAAGAACCAGCGCAAGGTGATCTGAAAAGACCAAGGTTGGAGGAGGTGCGGACCGGCACAGCTGTTGGCGGTCGTTAAACCATGTTTTGACCGCCACCCTACCGGTAAATAAATACATAACACCAAGATTTTGTGCATAGTAGATAGGAATAATGCTACTCCATAGGTTTTGGTGAATATTTGGATGCAGGAGTGAATAATGGAGAAAAGTGGGCCCAGCCAGGGAAAATCCCTGGCCGGCCAGCCCCACCCTAGGCCGGCCGGCCCCACCTGGTGGCCACAGGCCCCAGGCTTCCTCCAGTGGGCTGGAAAATAATCTTCAACGCACAATTCAAGCCCAGCTCGGCAGAATTCCATCGACATTCTAGAAGGTGGGCTATTTGGGCCTTTACTTGGCCCTCAATCCAATTCTGCCGACCCCACGAAGTAGCCGACCTTCGGACCGCCATCAGGAGATGATCTGGAGCGTTCAGGCAAAAGACGGTGGCGAACCGACCGAAGGGACGGCCGGCCGGCCACCCCCCTAGGCCGGCCGGCCGACTTTGTCGGCGCCGCCTCTCCAAAGTCGGCCAGGGTGCTTCCACCGCCTTCACAAGCTATAAAAGGGACCCCTCGGCCTCCGAATCAATGCGCACCATCACACTTCATCCAAGTGTTCATTAGTTTAGTTGAGTAGTAGCTTTGGGAGTTAGAGTAGAGTAGAGTAGAGTGAGAGCTCTCTCGGGCTTCCGGAGTATTCTCGGAGTTCGGTATAGTTCTTTGTATCCTTACTCTTTTGAGATATTATTTTATTTATTATATAATTAGTTTTATCTTTATTTATTTCTTTTAGTAGTTCTTTTCTATTTAGTTTATTTATTCGTTAGTAAGTGCTCGTAGAAGTCTTGTTGTGGGATTCGTGATTGTTGGAATAGCGAGTACGAGATAGTGCCGTCGTCGGAGATGACGTCGTGTGAAATCTGTGCTTGTTCATTCTTAGATAGGACTGCTCCGTTGATCAAGAGTAGCTCCTCTAGGCGGGTTGTAAGCGTGGCGCTTAGATCTTGGCCTATGCACGTTTGGCACCCAGCCCCACGGAGGATGGTAGCCGCGAGTGTATGTGACAGCTGCACCGGTCTCTGTAATCCACCACGTCCGGGTTGGACTCAGCAGGGTCTTAATTATAGCATACGGATCCCTAGGTTTGAACTAGCTTCATCGGTTAACCTAGCACGTGTGTGCCCCGAAACGACATGACTTGTATGTGTATGAGCTTAGCTAGAGTAAATAACCTTTGTAGACTTGACTGCTAGAAAAGTAAATAATAGATAAACATACAGGTAGCCTTAACTCTATCTCGTTGCTCTCCCAAATGTATACTACGATTTATTTTATTACCTTGGATTTGAGGATGTGTGTGCCACCTATATCTATCATGCCTATCTTACCCCCGTCTCAAGTATAGTTGATACATTATTTCTTTCTCCAAATTATCCAATGCATAGCTATTATTCAGCTACCTTTTGCTCTACTTCCCTGCGGAAATATAAATACGATAACCCTGGAATACTCCAAGGTGAAATGCTACAATGGTGATCCGTGCGCTTGCGGAATTAATGAATTTAATTTTATCGCATAAGAACCGCCAACAAGCATTTCTGGCGCCGTTGCCGGGGAAGTAGCAGCTAAGAACTGAATAAATGCATTGAAGTTTGTGAGAAGAATAATTATCACTTACTTTTGCGGGCTTACCCTTGTCCTGTCTTTCTTTGTTGTGAACATTTGAAACAGGACTGTGCATGACTGGTTTCGACCTACCAGAAAACTTCCACTCAGATCCCGAACAGTTCTTGAGAAGGGTGAGGGCCAGGCTTACCCCTCCTCCCACCCACGCTCGATCGAAAGTTCTGGCTCTTGAAGGATCCCTTCCGACGATTGTCGATCACCCTCCACCTTCATCAACGAACAACAACATGGGTGATCTGATCGAGAAGACGATCAATGACTTCTCCGCGCCAACTACGGAGAACATCCGCGTGGGCCCCAACCCGCGCATCACCAACAAGGACTACGAGCTCAAGCCAGCCTTGATCAACATGATCTTGGCCAGTCCTTTCTGTGGGAAGCCGTCGGAGGATGCAAATGCTCACCTCCAAAGGTTCCTGATGACGTGCAACACCTTCGTCATAAAGGATGCACCTCAGGACTCCATCCGACTACAGCTTTTCCCATTCTCTCTGTTGGGGAAGGCTCTCCAGTGGTTCTACGCGAACCAAGAGTCCTCGACACGTGGACGGCATGCTCCAATGCCTTCCTCGCCAAGTTCTTCCCGCCGGGCAAGACAACTGCCCTGCGGAACAAGATATCGGGCTTCCAACAGCTCGCAGATGAGTCGACCGCGGAAGCCTGGGACAGGATGCAGGAGTACGTTCTCTCATGCCCACACCATGGTATGGAAGAATGGCTCCTCATACAGAGTTTCTACCACGGTTTGAGGCCGTCCGCTCGAGAGCACCTCGACGCCGCAGCAGGCGGCTCCTTCTTCTCCCTTAGCGTGAAGAACGCTAAGAAGTTGATTGAGAAGGTGGCGGCCAACCAGACTCATGGTGAACGCCAAGCGGCGAGCACCAAGACCCGTGGAGTGCACCAAGTGGAGACGATGGACATGCTCGCCATCAAGCTCGATCAGCTACTCCGCAAGGTGGAGTCTCCACAGGACCTGCAAGTTGCGGATTCCCGCATGACATGTGAGGAATGCGGCAGCGTTGGGCATATGGGCATCAACTGCCCAAATGCGAGAGAGGAATGCAATTTCCTCAACAATGGCAATGGGTTCCGCTCCCAGAACAACTACGGCTGGAACTCAGGCCCGACCTCTCCTTCAACAAGAATCAGGGAGGTAACAATGGTAATCTTTCCCGCTTTGAGCCCTCTATCAAGGATCTAGTTCTCGGCCAGGTCAAAATAAATGATAGCATTAGTAAGAAATTTCTTACTACCGACAAGGCTTTAGAGAGCATAGATGCCAAGCTAGAGTCGTTCAGCACTGCTCTGCAGAATCAGCTAAGCCATAACAAGATGCTAGAAACGTAAATTGCGCAAATAGCTTCAGCTGTGCAGTCTCCTCGTGCGGGTAAACTTCCTGGGCAACCGGAAGTTAATCCCAAGGAGAGTGTGAATGCAATAACCATCAGGTGTGAAGAGAGCGACTTGGATGCCGCACTCCCCAAGGATGTGATCAGAAAAGATCCCGGATGGCCAACCATTCCGTGTTTGGTCAACGACCGTTGTTTCGCTCGGGCACTATGTGACTTAGGGGCGAGCGTGAGCATCATGCCGAAGGCGATGTACGATGGGTTAAACCATCCATTATCCCCAACGACCATGAAGCTCCAGCTTGCAGACGGGTCACTGCGCCTGCCCTTGGGGATTGTCGAAGAAGTTCCCGTGCAGATCAGAAATCTCTTCGTCCCTGTTGACTTTGTTGTGCTGGATATGGAGGTGGATGACAAGGCTCCTCTCATCCTTGGGAGGCCGTTCTTGAGCACCACCAACGCCAACATTGACGTGGGGGCAGGAGAGATCCACTTGGACTTCAACGGCAGGCAAGAAACGTTCAACTTCAAGCCTAAGGTTGAGCAATGCAAGCAAGTACGGGTCATATATGGAAAGGACCCAAGGAGAGTGGAGAAGATTGAGATTACTCCACCCATGCCACAACCAGACAAGCTCATTGCATATATGAGAGACTATCTGGAAAGAGAGAATGCAAGAAGGCTAGCAAAATATTGGAGGACTCCAAGGAGGATGCCTCAGCCGCCTAACACATCTCAAGCCCCTCTTACTCCTCCGCAAGAAGGAGTAGGCGAGTCACAATCGCCTAAGAAGAGGAGAGCAAGGCGCTCACGAAAGAAGAAGGCAGCTACGGTATCGACCGATGAGAGTACAACAAAGGCGCCTATTGAAGAAAAGGTCGCCGCCACCAACACAAAGAAGACAACCAAGGTGTGGCGGAAGAAAGAAGGAACCTCTACCTCGCCAGATTCTCCAGCGAGCGAGGTCCAAACGAGTTAAAGACATGGAGAACGTCTAGCTCAAAGACGTAAAAATGAGAGCCCTCCGATTGGGGAGGCCATCCCAATCGTTATCCTAGCTAGGCCTAGCACTTGTTTTTCTTTTCATAAATCATCAAAACAAAATAAAAATTTGAAAAAAAAAATTTAAAACAACAAAAATAATAGGATTCCCGGTGATGCCCATTAGGGGCTAGCCACTTGTATCATCCTCACTCTTTTTGCAGATCAAGAAGGAGGAGGAAGAGCCTGAACCAAGCTTAAGTCTTACAAAGACTCAAGCTTGGGGAGGGCACCCCCAGGTAAGAAGGAGTTCAATACAAGCTCGAGTCTTGCAAAGACTCAAGCTTGGGAAGGACCCCCAGGTAAGTATCCCTAATTTTCTTAATAAATAAATAAACTCCCTGTTTCGAATAAATGCTAGAATCTTGGTGTTATGCTACGCTTAAGGGAAATGATGATCGAGTTACAAATTAGATTCCCATGTGTCGCATAGATGCAACCTCTACTCCTGACATATGTGTTATTTTTACTTGAGCATGATCACATCATGAGTCTTGCTTATTTCCGTGGGTTGCATTTGTTACACCAAGTCTGAGCATTGTGGATTGTGATATGGCATGATTAGGACTTGTAGCATTTTTTTAGTATGGTTTCATCCAGAGATGTTTTTCTTGAATTGCTGCAAGTACCTAAAACCCTTCTGTTTTGGCACACTTCTCTTAGTGTGAGGATTTATTTACCTACCAGAGCCATATCGTAATATTCGAAACAGCCCCACTCATAGCCATTTGTTTATGCATTGAGTTTTGTTAAGGTTCGATGTACTCTTGAAACTAAGCACTCCTAATTTTGGTCATAATTCCTTCGCGTGTGTTCTTGAAAATTTTTCTCCACCAAATAAAAAGGGGAATGTTTGGATAAATCAACCAAACATTTTTCAGAGTTTGCAAAACTTTTGGTCCATCCAAATGCTCAAGAATATTTCAAAATGTTTCATTGAACCATTCAAAATTTATGGCCCCTTGCACCATGGAGTAGTCAAAAAAAAAAAACTCTATGGTTGCATGACAAAAGTCAAAGGCTATATGGTTCTTATCATAAACATCTTGAGCAAAATAAAGGACCAATGTTTTTCAAAACCCCCTTCCATAAGTGTGAGTTCATTTTCTCACATCATTCCCTATGACCAAAATAAATGGAGTTGCTATGTTGATTGAGACTCATTCTTTAGCTTTACAATATATGCATGACAATTGTGCATTCCTTACCAAGCTCCACATACAAAGCCTCATTTGGTAGAAGGTAGGATGAGTGAAGCTTGTAGGAATAGAACTCACATTGGTAGGTAAGAGAAGTGCCTACCAAAACGAAGGAGAATTTTTGCACCTTACCTTGCAGCACATAAAAACTCTGGATGCATACCTGCTAGAATTGTGTACTTGTCCGAAAATGCCGTTCTAGTCTTCAATGCTGCATGACAAGGTGTGACATATAAGCCCCACGATTTTTGCAACACTCATGAATATTTCGTGCTCTCGTAAACTTACCACTGTTTAGGGAGTTTGTTGTTGCATCTTTATTACCCACGGGGCGCTTCTTTGTAACTCCTGATCCGCCGGTACCCTGAGTTGAGTTTGCTCGGGACGAGCAAAGTTTAAGCTTGGGGAGGTTGTTGGCGGTCGTTAAACCATGTTTTGACCGCCACCCTACCGGTAAATAAATACATAACACCAAGATTTTGTGCATAGTAGATAGGAATAATGCTACTCCATAGGTTTTGGTGAATATTTGGATGCAGGAGTGAATAATGGAGAAAAGTGGGCCCAGCCAGGGAAAATCCCTGGCCGGCCGGCCCCACCCTAGGCCGGCCGGCCCCACCTGGTGGCCACAGGCCCCAGGCTTCCTCCAGTGAGCTGGAAAATAATCTTCAACGCACAATTCAAGCCCAGCTCGGCAAAATTCCACCGACATTCTAGAAGGTGGGCTATTTGGGCCTTTACTTGGCCCTCAATCCAATTCTGCCGACCCCACGAAGTAGCCGACCTTCGGACCGCCATCAGGAGATGATCTGGAGCGTTCAGGCAAAAGACGGTGGCGAACCGACCGAAGGGACGGCCGGCCGGCCACCCCCCTAGGCCGGCCGGCCGACTTTGTCGGCGCCGCCTCTCCAAAGTCGGCCAGGGTGCTTCCACCGCCTTCACAAGCTATAAAAGGGACCCCTCGGCCTCCGAATCAATGCGCACCATCACACTTCATCCAAGTGTTCATTAGTTTAGTTGAGTAGTAGCTTTGGGAGTTAGAGTAGAGTAGAGTAGAGTGAGAGCTCTCTCGGGCTTCCGGAGTATTCTCGGAGTTCGGTATAGTTCTTTGTATCCTTACTCTTTTGAGATATTATTTTATTTATTATATAATTAGTTTTATCTTTATTTATTTCTTTTAGTAGTTCTTTTCTATTTAGTTTATTTATTCGTTAAGTAAGTGCTCGTAGAAGTCTTGTTGTGGGATTCGTGATTGTTGGAATAGCGAGTACGAGATAGTGCCGTCGTCGGAGATGACGTCGTGTGAAATCTGTGCTTGTTCATTCTTAGATAGGACTGCTCCGTTGATCAAGAGTAGCTCCTCTAGGCGGGTTGTAAGCGTGGCGCTTAGATCTTGGCCTATGCACGTTTGGCACCCAGCCCCACGGAGGATGGTAGCCGCGAGTGTATGTGACAGCTGCACCGGTCTCTGTAATCCACCACGTCCGGGTTGGACTCAGCAGGGTCTTAATTATAGCATACGGATCCCTAGGTTTGAACTAGCTTCATCGGTTAACCTAGCACGTGTGTGCCCCGAAACGACATGACTTGTATGTGTATGAGCTTAGCTAGAGTAAATAACCTTTGTAGACTTGACTGCTAGAAAAGTAAATAATAGATAAACATACAGGTAGCCTTAACTCTATCTCGTTGCTCTCCCAAATGTATACTACGATTTATTTTATTACCTTGGATTTGAGGATGTGTGTGCCACCCATATCTATCATGCCTATCTTACCCCCGTCTCAAGTATAGTTGATACATTATTTCTTTCTCCAAATTATCCAATGCATAGCTATTATTCAGCTACCTTTTGCTCTACTTCCCTGCGGAAATATAAATACGATAACCCTGGAATACTCCAAGGTGAAATGCTACAATGGTGATCCGTGCGCTTGCGGAATTAATGAATTTAATTTTATCGCATAAGAACCGCCAACAACGTCCGGGTTATTGTTTTTAGTAGGGAGGTCAATAGCACGTAGTTCCCCAAGATAGTTGAACCTAATTCTCGGGTTGCTGCCTTGGCATGCGTGTGCCCCGAAACGAATAATAGAGTAAGGACCTTACCAAATTGCCCAGCTACATAGCTTCTTATCATTAGATTGCCTGGCCAGAAGACCTCTTTTTTTTATTTATTGCTGCAAACCTCGCTCCTGTGTGCCGCCTTTACGGATCAATACCTCTAGTGTTTTAGCTTTAGCATACTATACGTTCCCTGTGGATTCGATACCCTAGGAATACTCCTTGTGGTGAAAGCTACATCGGTATCCGTACGCTTGCGGATTAATTTCTGTTAGGCCTTAGGACTGCCAACAAGCTTTCTGGCGCCGTTGCCGGGGATCGGTAAGCTGTGCTAAAATTCGAACCTAGAGGCGCCCGTTAAAGGTTTTTATTTTCTTTTATTTTCTTTTGCTTTTCTTTTTCTTTTATTATCATACTATATCATGGACACTCCGTCGATCTTCGACGCCGCTGCTCCGAAAGGAGCACTACTGGAGGCTGCACCAGCATTCAAGCCAATCACAGCCACCAGCTATGAGATTCGACCAGAGTTGATTGCACTGGTGAAGGGATCTGAGTTCCGCGGGGAAGATCATGAAAATCCGTACACACACATGCGTTGCTTCGAGAGGCTCTGTTCCACAGTTGTTACATCAGGAGTCCCGAGAGACAGTTTCAGATGGTTGCTGTTTCCGTTCTCTATCACTGGCAACGCAGAGCTCTGGTATGCCAAGCATGTAAGTGAAGCTCAGGGAGATTGGGCTACTCTCCGGAAGCTCTTCTGTCTCAAGTACTTCCCTCTCCATAAGGTCATTGCTCTTCGCAAGAAGATCATTACCTTTGAGCAGGGCAGAAATGAGCCATTAGGAGCTGCCTGGGACCGCTTCCTGACCTACACTCTAGAAGGACCAGATCTGGGAATTCCATCACCGATACTCCTTCAACATTTTACTGCGGGACTCACTCCGAACAGTCGTAACTTCTTGGATACAGCTTCAGGAGGGTCATTCTTGTACAAGACAATTGAAGAAGGGTTTGATGTGTTGGGTAAAATTCTCAGCAACCTGGGCTCCTACGATGCAGTTGCCCCTGAAAAACATGAAGAAGAGGCACAAACCATAGTTGAGACACCTTCAGTTAGTTTACCAGAACAGAAGAAGTGTGCATGAATGGTACAACCCCAAGCAGAACCACCTCAACCACAGCCAGCTCCGAAGGCAGAACAAGAACCATTCTATATCTGCCCCTCGAATCCTACGCTATTCAAGGATAGTCAAATTATCTCCGAAGGACAGAATCAAGTTGAGTCCACTCTCCCTCTCCTACCATATGAGGAAGAGGTAGACTTAACGAGATTCGGGAATACAAGAACTTATCCGGTGGAGAAGAATTGCTATGTTGAAAAGGCTGAGCTAGATGAGCTAGATTGGGAAGACAAGGCAGAACAAGACGCACGTCTGCAGAAACTATCTGCCGTCTTCAGCGAGGATTGGCTCCAAGAAACAGAATGCTCAAAGAAGGTCGTCAAGCTCAACGAAGAGCCTGAGAGCATTCTAGTAAAATATGAGCATATACCACCAATTGAGGCTAGCTATGATTTAAAAGCAGGAGTAAACATTCTGTCAAAGCAGCGGGCCCAGCAATTGGCGGTAGACATATCGAGCCTTACACCATCAGGGAAAAGGCTGACATTTCGGAACAAGTGCTATCAAGCTGAGGGGATCTTGCAAGAAATAGAAATAGAAATTAATGGGCAATCCCTACTCATGAATTTCTACATCTTTGACATTCCCGACGAGAAACTCTTCCTTATTGGAACTCCAATTGCAGCACTCACAAAGATGAGAAGCACCCAAGAGGAGTTGGAAGTTCCAATGGGAAGAAAAATCTTCTCCATCGACATCAGAAGAACACTCAATGCCAAGCCAGAGGAAAAATCTGAGAAGATGGACGAATATACGGCCATAGAAGAAGCAGCGGCTGTTGAATTCTTAGAAGCTTCGCAGCTTGATACGGAGGAAGATGCACAGTACTTCAATGATGATGAAGACCCTTCCCCCTATGTTCCACTCAATAAGCATGAAGAACCAGCTCCAACACCTGTCGAGCTCAAACAGCTGCCACCAGGTCTTAAGTATAGTTTCCTCTTCAAAGATCAGACAACGCCTGTCATAATCAGTGATAAGCTGTCAGAGGAAGAAGAGATATGTGCAATGTAGACGAATGGTTTTGTACTAACCAATGCAGGATCTTTATGAAAGCAATCAAAAGTCCATCAGGCAACATGAATGGCACACAATTCAAGAAGAAACCAACAAGGCGGACCTAGTACCTTCAAATGAAGATTTAATCGCTTAGCTTTGCACATGGTTGCAAGAGCTAAGCTTGGGAAGGGACCGCCAGGTAAGTACTTCTATACGATACTATACTCTTCTTGAATTGTGCCCTTTCTTAAAAAATAAATAAATAAATATATTAGGTTCTCGGCAAAGCCCAATAGGGGCTAGCCACCTGTATCACCCTCATTCTTTTTGCAGACACAAGAAGAATGGTGAAGCGGCCTATTCAAGCTTAAGTCTTGCAAAGACTCAAGCTTGGGGAGGACCCCCAGGTAAGTGTTTCTAAACTTTCCTTGAATAAATAAACTCCCTGTTTCGAATAAATGCTAGAATCTTGGTGTTATGCTGCACTTAAGGGAAATAAAGATCGAGTTACAAATTAGCTCCCCATGTGTCGCATAGAGGCAACCTCTACTCCTGACATACGTATTATTTTTATTTGAGCATGATCACATCATGATGTCTTGCTTATTTCCGTGGGTTGCATTTGTTACACCAAGTCTGAGCATGTGGACTGTGATATGGCATGATTAGGACTTGTTGCAATTTCTTAGTATGGTTTCATCCAGAGATGTTTTTCATGAATGGCTGCGAGTACCTAAAACCCTTCTGTTTTGGCACACTTCTCTTAGTGTGAGGATTTATTTACCTACCAGAGCCATATCATAATATTCGAAACAGCCCCACTCATAGCCATTTGTTTATGTATTGAGTTTTGTTAAGGTTTGATGTACTCTTGAAACTAAGCACTCCTAATTTTGGTCATAATTCCTTCGCGTGTGTTCTCGAAAACTTCTATCCACCAAATAAAAAGGGGAATGTTTGGATAAATCAACCAAACATTTTTCAGAGTTTGCAAAACTTTTGGTCCATCCAAAAAGCTCAAGAATATTTCAAAATGTTTCCTTTGAACCATGCAAAAGTTATAGCCCTTTGCACCATAGAGTAGTCAAAAAAAAAACTCCATGGTTGTACGACTAAAGTCAATGGCTATATGGTTCTTATCATAAACATCCTGAGCAAAATAAAGGACCAAAGTTTTCAAAATCCCCTTCCACAAGTGTGAGTTCGTTTTCTCTCCCCCTTCATCACATCATCTCTTATGACCAAAATATATGGAGTTGCTATGTTGATTGAGACTCATTCTTTAGCTTTACAATATATGCATGACATTTGTGCATTCCTTACCAAGCTCCACATACAAAGCCTCATTTGGTAGAAGGTAGGATGAGTGAAGCTAGTAGGAATAAGACTCGCATTAGTAGGTAAGAGAAGTGCCTACCAAAACGAAGGAGAATTTTAACACCTTACCTTGCAGCACATAAAAACTCTGGATGCATACCTGCTAGAATTGTTTACTTGTCCAAAAGTGTTGTTCCATTCTTCAATGCTGCATGACAAGGTGTATCATATAAGCCCCACGATTTTTGCAACACTCATGAATAGTTTGTGCTCTTGTAAACTTACCACTGTTTAGGGAGTACGTTGCTGCATCTTTATTACCCATGGGGCGCTTCTTTGTAACTCCTGATCCGCCGGTACCCTGAGTTGAGTTTGCTCGGGACGAGCAAAGTTTAAGCTTGGGGAGGTTGTTGGCGGTCGTTAAACCATGTTTTGACCGCCACCCTACCGGTAAATAAATACATAACACCAAGATTTTTATGCATAGTAGTTAGGAATAATGCTACTCCACAGGTTTTGGTGAATATTTGGATGCAGGAGTGAATATTGGAGGAAACTGGGCCCAGCCAGGGAATACCCCTGGCCGGCCAGCCCCACCCTAGGCCGGCCGGCCCCACCTGGTGGCCGCAGGCCCCAGGTTCCCTTCAGTGGGCTGGAAAATAATCAACAAGACGTAATTAAAGGCCAGCCCAGCAGAATTCCACCGGCATTCTAGAAGGTGGGCTATTTGGGCCTTTACTTGGCCCTCACTTCAATTCTGCCGACCCCAGCGAGGAGCCGACCTTCGGACCGCCATCAGGAGTCAATCTGGAGCGTCGAGGCAGAAGACGGTGGCCAACCGACAGAAAGGACGGCCGGCCGGCCACCCCCCTAGGCCGGCCGGCCGACTTCAGCGGCGCCGCCTCTCCAAAGTCGGCCAGGGTGCTCCCACCGCCTTCACAAGCTATAAATTGGACCCCTCGGCCTCCGAAGCAACTCGCACCTCCACACACTCCTTGAGAGGAGAAGACCCAATGTAGGGTCACGCTCCGCTCATGGAAGATCATTCCACTTGTGTAGTTTAGAGTAGGCTAGTTGGTCATCGGAGTTAGAGTAGAAGTGAGAGCTCCCCTCGACGTTCTGGAGTTTTCTTCGGACATTGGGTAAAACTCACTTGTATCTTTTCTTTTTTGGATATTCTTTAATATAATTATTTTCTTATTTATTTTCTTATTTATTTATTTTAGTTTTCCTTTTAGTTTATATTTATTTATTTAAGTACTAATTATAGAGAAGTTATTGTGTTGGTTCCACATCTGTGTATGGTAGTTCTATCTGCATGGGTTGTTTGCACCGCAAATGCTTACACAATCCACATAGATTTGTTATGCATGGTTGGCTTGCTCTTACGCGCAAAGAGTAAGCTATCTAGGATATTTGCTTGTATGGCTCAAGGAACTATTCTAGACGTGAGTTTGCTCTACACCCCACGGAGGATGACAGCCGCGAGTACGTGTGACAGGCGTACCGGTCTCTGTAATCCACCACGTCCGGGTGATGGTTTTAGTAGGGAGGTCAATAGCACGTAGTTCCCCAAGGTAGTTGAACCTAATTCTCGGGTTGCTGCCTTAGCATGCGTGTGCCCCGATATGCAGGAACGAATCTATAATGAAAGCTTAAGTAGATATTTGTAACCCCTAGGCTGATACCCTTCTTCTCGTTGTCCTCCCAGTTGACTAGTTCTATCTCTTTATCTTCATATGGAATCCTTGTGTGTGTTTGGTTGCCACTCATCATATCATATATGTATCCCTGCTTTGGTCTAGTTTACAAGTTATAAATAATAGATGTTTCCTTGTTAATTCATGATATTCTTAGCCATGCTTCCCTGTGGAAATATAAATACGATACCCTTGGAATACTCCTGGGTGAAATGCTACAACGGTGTTCCGTGCGCTTGCGGAGTTGATATTTATCTCTGTGCGTAAGAAACGCCAACAACAACTCAGCCTCCGTGCCGACCGACACAGCTCTGTGCCGATCGGCACATCCCCCAATTCTCCCAAAACTCACGCTCACGCTCACTAGAAAGCCTGGCTAACTCTTTTACTGATAATTCTGCTTAATTCCCATTGGTCCTTGTGGTTCGATTAAACCTTGGAATACTCTTCTGGGGGAAAAAGTGCTAGCTACAACTGTACACCGTCCACTTGCGGTATATAAGTAGGTGCGTACAAACGACCAACAAGCTTTCTTTTTCTGGCGCCTTTGCCGGGGACCTTTGTTCGAATTAGGCATTGTTTGAAGTTTGAGAAATTGGCTGTGGTGCCGATCGGCACATGTGTGCCGACCGGCACATTGCTTTCTTTTTTTTAATTTCTCTATTTTTTTCCAGTACATATGTCCTGTTTATTTAACCAGACAGATATGGACGGCGCTAAGTCAAATAAACCCTTTAATTACCTCGATGATCCAGAGATTCTCTTTCGCAAGCGTAAGGCGGAAAAGAAAAGCAAGTCAGTGGGAGACATAGAAGACAACAGCGAGCCGCTCAGCCCGAGGGCATTGTTTGCAGCTCTAGAAGAAGACAAGGAAGAAGAAGTTCTAGAAGTGCAAGACATGGCAGACACAACACCAGTAGCTAATCGTCTCAAGCCTGCCTTGGACAATGTTATCAAGACTGAGTTCACTGCACAAGCTCAACCTTTTCAGCTGGAGCGCTACATGTCTTTGGTAGGTCAGCAACCGTTCACAGGTTCTGAAGATCCTAATATGCATTTGCAACATTTTCATGAAATCTGCAGTACCTTTCCATTGCAACATATGAATGCCAATGAAGCCAAGGTGCGACTGTTTCCTCTGTCTCTTATTGGGCGTCCTAAGCAGTGGTACCATGGGTTACCTCCTGCAACGAAGATTAGTTGGGATCAACTCTCTGCAGAATTTTTGGCAAAGTACTTCCCTCCAGGCAAGACTCAAGCTTTGAAGAACAAGATCCTTGGATTTACTCAACTTGCTGATGAGAGCGTTGGAGAAGCATGGAATCGATTCAACGAGTACAAGGATGCTTGTCCTCACAATGGCCTTGCAGAATGGGAGCTAGAGGAAAGGTTCTGCACGGGTTTGAATCTTTTGTCCCGACAACACTTAGATGCTTCTTCTGGAGGATCGTTTTTGGACAAGACACCCGCTCAATCCACAGCCTTGATCAAGAAGATAGAGCAAAGTCAATCATGGGTTGGTGAGAGAGAAAGTAGAAGCCTTCAACCTTCTACGGGAAAGATGAATAGTGTGGTGGAAAGAGCTTATGATGAATTGCTTATGGACAAGCTCGACACCATACAAAGGAGACTGTATAAGATTGATCATATTCCCAAGGAAGAGACCGTCAAGCTAGCGGAAGCCCGATCTACATGTGAAGAATGTGGAGAGCTCGGTCATGTGAGCAAGGATTGCCCCGAGGATGTGAGAATGCTCAATTATGTCAAGAGCCAAGGATGGAAGACTCCATATCAGCAACAAAGGAGTAGCTTCACCCCATCATCGTCTATGCAAATGCCACCCCGCTTCGGATTCAATGCCAAGAGTTCTTTCAAACTCAAGAGAAGGTCAACAAGGACACCCAAGCCAAATTCAAGAAAGTTGATCGTGTGCTTGAGACAATCTACGATAAGGTCATCGAAGTGGGGAGTTCTAATCAGCAAATTCTCCAATTCATGAAGATGATGGAGAAACAAATGCCCAATTGGCAGAATCGGTGCAAGGTGAGAAGGGAACTCTTCCTTGTAATATCCGCTCTGCAGAATAGCTGAAATCCATCGCTACGAGGTCTGGGAAGCAAACAGAAGATCCGAAGTTTACAGCTGGAGCAAGACGACCTCGTGCCGACCGGCACGACACTGGTGCCGATCGGCACAGTGCAGAAGATGGTGCCGACCAGCACACAGAAGGTGCCGATCGGCACACTGAGGAAATTGACCTTTCGGATTTGAAAAAGGGAACTGAGAACAAGGAACACGGTCCTGCTACCTTTCTGGATACGCTGCTGTTGACCAAGACAGAAAGGATCCGACACCATGATGAGCAATTCTCCAGGTTTGTCGATATTATGAAGAAGTTATATATCAATGTCCCGTTCCTTGATGCCCTTCAAGTGCCCACTTATGCTAAGTACATAAAGGATATTATGCAAAGCAAGAAGTCCTTAGCATCGAAAGAAGTAGTGAAGATGACAAAGGAGTGCACCGCAGCTATTAATGACATTATACTAGAAAAGAAGCCCGACCCCTGATCCCCTAGTATCCGGTGTTTGATTGGAGCTCAAATCTTTGAAGGGGCTTTATGCGATCTTGGAGTAAGTGTAAGTGCCATGCCTCGCTATGTCTTTTCAAGTTTGAATTTGGCAGAGTTGGAGCCTACGGCTATGTGTTTGGAGTTGGCCGATCAATCGGTTCGTTATCCCGAAGGGATTGCGGAAGATGTGCCTGTTCAAATTGGTGATCATATAGTTCCTGTGGATTTCATTGTGCTTGATATGGATAGAAGGACAAGAACTTCTTTGATTTTGGGCCGGCCATTCTTGCGGACAGCAAAGGCAAACATTGATGTGGGGAGTGGAAAGATAAGTTTCGACATAAGTGGAGCCTCCTACACATTCAAGTTTCGCCCCAAGGGAGAAGAAAGCCGTATGGTCTGTAAGTGGGTTGAGAAATACAAGTCTCCGCACCACAAAGGAATTGAGGGTAATTGGAGGAAGGATATGTCCCACAATTGAAGGAGAAGAGACAAGAGAACCTTGTAGCGTCGCAACCATGTTTCCCGTAGAACGACGCTAAGGAAGTGATTTATACCGGGAGGTCAAGCTCTACGACCTTTTCAAAACTAAGAGCGCTTTTAGGAGGCAACCCAAAATCCGGTAAGTGAGTCATAGGGTGAGTCTTTTTGTGTTAGTGCTTTCGGAAGGACAACCCGTGAATTAAAAATTTAGTGCTAACCGGGAGGGCAACCCGGCCTTTAAATTGTTTGCTTGTAATTCACAATAATACTCTCGGAATAAAATTCGTTAGTCCAAGTGCTTGTTTTAACTTTTGTGTGAACCTCTGTGTTGTCTGTTTACTTTCTGCGGTTTTTGTTTTTTGTATTTTGCTTGTTCACTAACAGCGCAGGGAGAAAAGAAACAAAAAGAGAAAATTCTGGTGTATGCCAAATCGTGCTCTGAAAGATACCCCGATCTGGAGATACAAATTAATTGGGGGGTAAGACAAGGAAAATGTGCGGGATATTCGAGGAAGGTAAAATCGACAAGGTGAGTTCAACAATTGTCCTGAGAATATTTTCGTGTTTTTGGTGTTTTCTGTGTCGCAGAAATATATTGGATGACTCTTGCGGAAGAAGGAGGCAATAGCGGAAGTTTTGCTCAGTTGCCGACCGGCACGGTCACCGTGCCGATCGGCACCACAAGGAAACGCAGCCTCCAAGAATCTCGATGCTACAGGATGTCTGACATCCGCAAGAAAATTTGAAATTCTGGCGACACAAAGCAACGAAGTTTTTGGATCGGGCGCAGAAGGAACAGTGCCGACCGGCACACTGGCCAATAATTCAAATGAAGCATCAAAGTCTGCGCACGTTGTGATGAGGACATCACCATGTCGGATATGACCAACACTCCTCCGCTGAACATGCAAGGTGGTATTATTCAGAGGCTCACACGGTCGCCGCCCGACTACAACTGGGCCATCACCCTTTGTTGCATCTTTGCCAGCGGGTAATAGTGGAGGATGTCCTCATCATTCCTACCCCCTTAAACAAGGGCCCAGCTCTGATACTAAATGATAAGTCCGGCCCAGGTCGGATAGGATGAAAAGCCCGACACACCGATCCGGATTCCCCGAATCCTGCAATCTTAGCACCGACAGCCGAAATTACGACACACCGATCCGGCCTCAGGAGTCCGACCTGAACCTCGGCAACCTTAGCACCGTACTCCGGCGCACCCCTCGGGGAAAGGCCCAATCACCCCAAAAGACTAGTCCAATAGGGGAAGGGTGGCTCTCCTTTTAAGGTGGCTTCCTCCTCCCAAGCTAAGCAAGGTGGGATTATTCAGAGGCTCACACGGTCGCCGTCCGACTACAACTGGGCCATCACCCTTTGTTGCGTCTTTGCCAGTGGGTAATAGTGGTCCTCATCATTCCCACCCCCTTAAACAAGGGCCCAGCTCTGATACCAAATAATGAGGACGCGGTGCGGTTGGCGCTGATCTTTCGGTGAGAGATGGGGGATAACTTCGATTTGGATTGGAGAGACGTTCACGGCCCGACTACAACCAACAAGGATGCGCCTTAGCGACCGATACATCAACTCCAATGGTTGTTCGCGATCTTGTGGAGCACGATCAACCTAACGACGAGGGTAATTCCTGCAAGCAATCGAAGAACAAGCAAGAACAAGATAAACAACGATCTGAACTCACAAAGGTGGGGTTCCGAATCAAGTATAACGGATGGTCTAGTCGACACACGCGTCTACCAGGAAATAGCAATGGCTAAACTTACAATCAATCAAAACCCAAACCCTAATTATGTGGCGGCGGCTGTATACGAAGACTCTAGGGTCGTGCTCCACCCCCTGGACGCGCCCTCTAATGGGCTCACACAAGATACAAGGCCCAAAGGCCGAATAACGGCGGCGCAGCACCGGGACAGATTCTGTACGTCGACTTGTTTTGACGATTCCCGACGACTCCGGTCGGATTTTGGCATCAGACTGATGCCATTGGAAAGATAATCTTCTTAGCTTTCCATCCATATAAATAACGTCCAAATCCGACCCCGTATGTGACCTGGGCGACCGTATTAGTGCGTACTGGTCCTGGACTCCGAAACTGACTCGAAGTCGACTTGAATTGGGCCTCCAACTTGAGTTGCTCTCCCTTGCTGGCCCCTCCACGCCCTCAAGCACCTCTCCAACTATATCATCATCATCTCCATGGTTCCTAACAATAATCATTTCATTAGGTAGCAACTTATTCTCAATTCCATATATAAAAGACATGAGGAACGGTCTCACCGATAAATCTGATTGTTGTTCTCCAGCTCTTGCGGTTAGACCTTGCATGTTCAGCGGAGGAGTGTTGGTCATATCCGACATGGTGATGTCCTCATCATTCAATCAATTTGGTAATCAGAGCAAGGTTGATCGGTGAGAGATTTATTGTTCGTTGCTGTTTTTAATGTCCTATAGTCCATAAAAAGCTGAAAAAATATTCGATTAGTTTTCCTTAATCCTAGAAACCCTTTGAGCCTTTTGTTACTGCTACTTAGTTAGGGCTTGTTGAGTTTTTGATTGCATCGGTCGTGTCAAGTTGCTGGTCTTAGTTTTAGTCCTTTAGAGTTTCGAGTTCTTGTCACGCCCATTTCGGACTGCGTAACAGCACCGACTTGCAACGGCCACCACGACCATATATGAACTCCGATTGGGGTGTTCTAGCACTTCACGGAAAGCTTATCAAGTGTACTTTCCATTGGTTCTGGTCGCACATCAATATCTATTCGGAGCTGTGCACAATTAATTTTTTAGTGCAGAGATCTTTTGCTGCTATATCCCTGCTGATTTGCGTGCGTGTGCTAAATTGCTCTTTGGCTTCCTTTGTGCATATATTAAGTTTTTGAGGTTACCCTGAAAAAAAAACAGAAAGAAAGAGAGAAAAAAAAGAACAGGAGAAGAAAAAAAGTGGAAAAGAAAAAGAAAAGAAAGGGGCTGATCATTGTGTTTCTTCTTGTTTTCGGTGTGTGCTCTGTGGCTTCCTTTGTGTCTAGGCTCACGTCTCTAGCACGGTCTAGGCTAGGACCAGCACGGTACCACCATTGAACAATTACTCAGCTTGCTTTTATACTAATGTGGCGCTAGTATTTCCTTGTGCATTATTTTCAGCCCACCTATAGCTCCACATATCCGACTATAGCTTGACAGGTTTTGTTGCTGCGGCACCGATACACTTTCTTTCACGGTTGCCGATCTTTTGGTTGCCATCACCTCCTGTTCAGCAAGGTAAGAACTTGTAAGTGCTTGTTTGAACAAGTTAAAATTGAGGGAAATACACCAGCCACATCATAGTACTTGATATATAGGAGCATACATAATACTTCTTGTGTGTGTGTTTCTTGTTGTCTACTAATCATGGCAGGTGACACGGAGATTTTTGAGCCATCTAGGTTGCAACCTAATATTCAGGACATCATTCAAAACTTGCGTCCCTACGCTGGTAAGTTTAATCCTAAAGCATATATTGATTGGGAGATGAAAGTAGATAAGGAATTTGATGAGTATGATCTAACCGATCAAGAAAAGATTTTTTCTGCATCTTGCGCTTTCACCGATGATGCTTTGGCTGAATGGAAACGTCTTTGTAGGCGACACAAAGTTCCACAATCTTGGATGGACTTCAAACTTTATTTTAGAGATGTTTACGTTCCTTCATACTATGCTGAATATTTGCGCATGCATTGTGAGTCTCTTGAGGGCTAGGGTGGCTGAAGAGAAGAAGAGGAACCAAGAATGGAGTAGTTGGAAGCAAGGATTAAGAAGTAGATCAAGTTTTCAGCTTATGCAGAAGAGACCGGATGGTACGGTCCTAGGGACCATATGGTACGGTCTTCATTGAAGATCCAGACAGAGAAGTGAAGTCTCGGGATGCTGAGAAAATGAAGACCGTAGCATTGACCGGACGGTACGGTCATGAGACCGTATGGTACGGTCATCAGAGGAGTTTCAGACAGAGAAGCTGAAGTTTCTAAAAGTGGAAGAAATGAAGACCGGACTATCGACCGGACGGTACGGTCCTAGGGACCGGACGTACGGTCTTCATTGACAGAGAAGAAGGGAATGGAAGAATGCCTGGAAATAGAGACCGGACGGTACAGTCAGAAAGGGACCGGACGGTACGGTCCATGGTACGGTCTCTATGTTTCCTAGTCACTTTTGAGCAACGGCTAGTTTTGGGTTGGTAGCCTATAAATAGTTGGTTGCTCACCCCATGAGGGGTCTCTTGGCCATTGTTGGAGTGCAGGAAACTCAGAGGAAGCCAAGAGCAAGGGAGAGAAGCATTTGTGAAGGATTTATAGTGATCCTAGTGCTTGAGAGAGTAGCAATTGCATCCACTTGATCTCTAGCCTAGTGTGAGCTTGGGTGATTCACTTCGGTTTGTTACTCTTGGTCTATGGCAAGGCCTAGACCGGTTAGGCGTTGGTGTTGAGCTGTCCAAGGAGATTGTGGAAGCCGACACAAGTTTGTACACGGTCTTGGAGCTTCCCGTGCGAAAGAAGCATCACTAGTGGAGCGCCCTTTGGCACGTATCAAGTGCGGAGCCTTACCTCCGGAGGAGTACCCGGGAGAGAGCCCGGCGGGACGTGCCCGCGACTTCACTCGGAGGGTGAAGTGTACTCTAGGAGGGATCGCCATGGAGCGGAGGGACGGGGTCGAGATTCCGACGGGAGTGACCCAACGTGGAGTAGGGGAAGGCGCCTTCCTTCCGAGACCACGGGAAAAATCATGAGCATTCCTATCTCTATCTCCTTTACTTACTAGCATTTACGCTTCCGCATTTACTTATGTGCTAGTAGAATTGCTTGATAGGTTGTCTCTTGTTTACATAGTAGAATTGCTTGTTAGGGTGTTGCTCTATGCTAGACTAGATTGTGTGTGCGCATCGCTAGCTTCTTGTCATCACCATATCTAGTCTTGCTAACTTCACGCCTTAAGTACGTTTGGGAGAAATTATTGAGCCACCGATTCAGCTCCCCCTCTCGGTGCCCTTGATCCTTTCAGGGAAGGACCATTTATCGTCCACGAAGTCACTCGTCCTAGCTCGTACAGACTGCGGCGTGAAAGCGGAGAACTTCTTCCAAATACATGGAACATAACTCAGCTACGTCGCTTCGTTGTTTAATTTTTACTCAATATTGTAACTACCTTGTGTACTTCATAGCAATAAAAGTGCCTTTTCTCCCTACACATTTTTCTTGACTCCGTAACCAGTAACATCCTTACTGCTTACAGAGCCAGGGGGCTAAATATCACTCATAATCACCGAGTTATGTCACGAGTTCCTCTGGCCGACTAAGTAAGCCTTGTCTGTCCTGATTATGAAGCTCCGCCGAGAGTGCATAAACATAAGGCAGCAGTTGATCTCTGAAAACAGTCCAAAGAGAATCGTCCGACTGACACTCGCCCAAATACATGGAACATAACTTAGCTACGTCGCTTCTTTGTTTAATTTTTACTCAATATTGTAACTACCTTGTGTACTTCATAGCAATAAAAGTGCCTTTTCTCCCTACACATTTTTCTTGACTCTGTAACCAGTAACATCCTTACTGCTTACAGAGCCAGGGGGCTAAATATCACTCATAATCACCGAGTTATGTCACGAGTTCCTCTGGCCGACTAAGTAAGCCTTGTCTGTCCTGATTATGAAGCTCCGCCGAGAGTGCATAAACATAAGGCAGCAGTTGATCTCTGAAAACAGTCCAAAGAGAATCGTCCGAGACACTCGCCCAAATACATGGAACATAACTCAGCTACGTCGCTTCTTTGTTTAATTTTTACTCAATATTGTAACTACCTTGTGTACTTCATAGCAATAAAAGTGCCTTTTCTCCCTACACATTTTTCTTGACTCTGTAACCAGTAACATCCTTACTGCTTACAGAGCCAGGGGGCTAAATATCACTCATAATCACCGAGTTATGTCACGAGTTCCTCTGGCCGACTAAGTAAGCCTTGTCTATCCTGATTATGAAGCTCCGCCGAGAGTGCATAAACATAAGGCAGCAGTTGATCTCTGAAAACAGTCCAAAGAGAATCGTCCGACTGACACTCGCCTTTTAATTTTCTGACTTATGTCAATCTCATAGATCCCCGAGTTAGGATGGTTGCTCTGATTGTGAAACTCAAAAGTTAATGCCATCGCCTTAACGTGTCTGCCGACTCACAGTCCAACACAACACGGCTGGCTGACAACGCTGAGTGCATAAACATAAGACACCGTCCTTTTCTCGAGATCGAAGGAGAACGGCTGAGCTGACTCAACAAAACATCATATTCATAAAGGACCCATAGGTTCATTTGTCAAGTAGCATATAATCCTACTTACTTACATTATATTGTTTATTTACAGGAGTCTCACTCAGTTCAACCTCAGGGCGACAGAGAGAGATCATTTACTAATTCCTCACCACATGTCGTGGCTTCATTGATCATCTCCAGCGACTTCTCCTGGGTAGTCCCAAGGGCAAATCCGTGCCGCAGTTTTGATATATCTATCAGTGGGAAGTGTGACTTGACCACGCTCAGGGTGTGGCGAGAAGCAGTCTCTGCCAGCTGCTTGCAATGAGCCTTCATGGCCCGTGGCACTTGAATCAACATCTCAGCTGCTGAACCTCCAGGTCTGTCTTCAGGATCAGGCCACACGTACCGGAACACTTCATCAGAGCTCTGGTACAGAGCTGCATTCTCGGTCTTCAAAGTACCAAGCTCACCTGCAGAGTAACTATGAGTCGGTATCTATCGACTAACATCAACAAGTTATATGGCAAAGTATGGTGGCACTTACCTCTGAGTTCTGCCTCCAGCTTTGTCAACCTACTTGACTCAGACTTGAGTGCAGCCGATTCAGATTGCAGTCGGTCCCTTTCCTGAACGATGGCCTGCGTCTCCTTCTGTCTCTCGGTTGCTTGAGTTCTCATCTCCTCAAGTTTGTTTCTCAAAAGTGGCTCATTCTTCCTCAAATGAGCCAGCTCTTCAATGTCCGCCTGAGTCATCTTAGGTTGGGCTGGAAACGATACGAAATAATCGTCAGAGAAATCAAGGGAAAACATGAAAATTCTTGACTCGCTCATACCTGCTATAGTCTTCTCAAGAGCCGCGTTCTCTTCCTTGAGCGTGGCCAGCTGGAGATTCAGCTGGTCAATACTATCTTGTTGAGTACCGATCAGTGCACTTTTGGTTGCCAGGGCATCATACACTAACTCGGCAGCTGGATTCAGCACCTACAAGAATTTCGACCAGATACCGTTAGCATTTTATTTACGGATTGTCTGAAAGCACAAGAGTAGAGCTTACTTGCTAGAGTGCCAACATATCAAACATCATGTTCTCCAGCGTATCTTGTTGCTCTTCCTCTTCCTTCTCGTTGATCTCCACCTGAGTTCCTTTGAAATCGAAGGAAAAGGAGCCCTTGGGAATCCTCCTCTCAAAACTGAACTGGCCCGGCTGGATTTCCTCTTCCGGAGATGAAGGAGTATGACTCGGGCATGCGATGAGTCGGGTCCCGAGTTCCATAGCCATCGACTCATGAGCTGCTAGGGAAGGCTGCTGACCCGGGCCTTGTGTCCCCTCAACCGCTGATGAATCACCTCACTCGCTGGAGCTTCTTGCTGAACCGCCGCTTGTGTTTCATTAGTCGCGGTGGCCTGTGGCTCGGGGGTTGCCCCCTTGGCCGACTTATCACTCGGCGCCGCAGTATCAGCCCCTTCTACAGGCAGCGTTTGAGATGGAGGGATGCAAAGGTCATGAAAATGAAATTAACTATCATGTTATCAATACTCATTAACAACGCTGAGTATATCAATACTTACACGTCGGACACCTAGATTCTGATCACGAGTTGCTTCTTCTTCTTGTACACCTCCTTCAGAGGCGACGGCTGAGGAGGAGAAGTTGTGTTGCCTTCATGGCTAGCCACAACATTCCTCTCAGGATTCGGTGCTTCTGTGTCACTTGTGTTGACTGGACCAGAGGCTACCGAGACATTTCAAATCTCCAAGGGAATCTCACGCCCACCACCAGTCGGCACAACTTGAGGATTAATATCCGATTGACTCGGAATGGCATCCTGCAAGTAAACAAGAACCTTTAGCGGTGCATAATGTAAAGAGAAAGATATTTATACGCAAACTGAGTACTTTGGCTACTCTTTGGGGGTATAACCCTGGACGCTGGACCTGATCCTTGGTCTTCTTAACCTTTTTGAGTTCTGGCTCCGCAGACTTCTTAGGCGACTTGCTTCTCCCCCTTGGCGGGTTGAGAGCCTCGCCCTCACTCTCGGAGCCAGAGAGAACCAAAGTTCTCTTCCGCTTCTGAGTAGTGTCACTTCCCAGCGGTAGTTCGCCCTGTGAAGACTGACCTGCGGCATGTTCCAGGCCCAATCGACGAGCATCACGATCTTGATTGGCTTTACTTCGCCACTTTCGAGAGCGATGTGACTCACCGGCTTGGTTTGAAGTGGGCCTTCAGAATATCGGCTCCGGCCGGAGAGTTCCCTTCATTCACGGGCGCTTCATCTTCAGCCTCCCTGTCACTTTTAGTTGCTTCATCGTCCGAGTCAGCAAGTGCAGGGTCAGCAAAAAGGGAGTCCAAGTCGCTGTTTGACTCATTGTGATCATCTGCTAAGACTAAGTCTTGGTCTCTTGCAGGGAAGGCTCTCAGAGAGCCGTCATCGTTCACCGGGGGTTCCAGTCCCCGACTCTTATACCTCTCTATTTCCTGCAAAAGGGAAAGGAAAGACGGTTATGAGTTGATATGTCAGGTTGTATATCCCTACATTCAACTCGGCAGAGTTATATTACCGCAGGCCTGGGGATTTTCCTCCAACAGCCAACCCACTGCATTGTTCCATCTGACTTCAACATGGTCACATTGCAGTTGGCAGTAAAGAATTCCTGACCTCGAGGCATCACTCGGAATCTCTGAGCTTCTTGGTACCCTCCAGGGATGGGTTCTTGATCCTTGTCTCTAGGACCCTTCCAGGTCCAAGCAAGTCGTTCCCTTGCCTTCAAAGGCTGAAATTTTATGATACAAAAGTTGATGGCGATTGCTGGACCAGTAACTCCAAACTCGGTTTCTTCAATTCAGCAATGGTCCTCATCATAGCATCTAGTTCCGACGCCATGTTCTTGTCTTGGCTTACTCTTCCAGATCGAGTTGTAAGTCGGAGCCTTGCCAATAAACTTAGGCAGAGCTAGTAGGACATTGGCACAGTAGAACCACTCATGATGCCAGCCCTTGTTGGAGGTCCTCAACTCATAGTTAAAGAACTTGTCTTTCCTACGAAGTTGAATCCCGGCTCCTCCCACGGTGGCCTTGTCGGCTGACGGATGTGGCTTCAAGAAGAAAAGGTGCCTGAACAAGTCAAAATGGGGCTCAATCCCCAGATACACCTCGCATAGTGTCACAAACATTGACAAGTGCAGGATTCCATTCGGATTCAGGTGGCATAACTCAATACCATAGAAGAAAAGCAGAAATCTCAAAAATCTGCTCGTCGGCAACCCTAGCCCGCGGCGGAAGAAAGATTCAAACACTACAGTTTCACTTGGGCCAGGGGATGGGTAGATCTCATCCTTCGCCGGTCTCCACCCGATGATCACCTTCCGCGGAAGCAGGCCTAAGTCCACCAAATTCTGGAGTCGAGCATCCGTGGTGATGGATTTTGGCCAGGCGACCTCGACTTCTTTGTTGGCGGCGGCCTCTGCACCAGCGCCTCCGGCGGCCACAACCATGGCATTCGCTACTCCTCTCTCCTGCTCCTCAGCATCATCTCCTCCACCTGAACTGCTTGCGCCGACAATCAGAGCGGCGGTGAGCTTCACGCGAGCCATCTCGGTTCTCTCCAAGGTTCGATTTACTGATGGCAAGTGAGGAATCTGAGGATTGGGATGCGAATGCAGTGTGAAATTGTTCAACGGCGGTGAGGCAGTTGTTTTATTTCCAAACTGAATGAGCTTCGACGGCTGCGATTTATCTCATCATGCCTTTACGGCTCAGATTACCCCAACCGTTTGGCTTCTGCGATACATAACCCTATTAGGGTTTCGGTGAGCGGGAAAGTTGGCGCCTTTACAATTACTTGGGTGCGTCTACTCGGCCAGTCCCTGACATTGACTCGGCTGATGTCCGCAAGCGAAATTCAGTCAGAAAAAGATATTATTTAGCAAACATAATTGCTGGAGTCTCTTTATTCCATTGAAACAACATGCGCTACAATGCAAGACACACTGATGCAGAACTACAGCACGAATACAAGTATGCAACACAAGATGCAGACTCAAGACCCCTCGCCGGGCACCATCAGCAGCAGATCTCCTCCGGATCTGGGCGCCCGGTGTAGATCCAACACTTCCTTGCGGATTCAGCCCCCGCGACGGCTCCTGGTGCGGTGCGCCACACATGATGGCTTGTCCAGACGGTCGTGGCGACCCGGCGGGAACCTTTGTCGGTTCTCGTCATCTTCCTCATCAGATGAGGTGATGACGATGAGCTCCGGTAGGGCAGGAGCAGTTGGTGGTGGCGGGATCATGACCAGCGGTGGTGCCCCATGGTATGGCACCAAATCCATGACCGGTGGCATCTCCACCGGCGGCGGCAACACTGGCGGCTCGGGGGCTGCCGGTGGCGGAAGGATCGGCACTACTGGTGGTGGTGGGGTGGAGGACAACCTCTCTTGCTCACTCTTTTGCCTGCCATGGTGGTGTGCTCGGGTTTGTATGATACGTTCGTCAGATTGCATTCCCTTTTAAAGCCGAGATGGAGAATCCGGAAAACCACGGGACGACTGTAGCTTGAGCTGCCTCGCTGAAAAAGCAACTGACCAGATTCCCTTTGATGAGTAAGACAACAGCGAGTCGGCGATGGAATTGATTCTGTCGCACAGTATTCATGTGACTCAGCGGATAAGCTCCAGCTGACTCGGACTTCAAGGCACTTAATCCTCCTTGTGATAACTCGGTATTGATGTTTGGAGTTGATTTCTGCCTACACATAATTTTTCACCTAATGACTTCTCTTCTTGTAGTCTGTACACAATTATGCTAATTGTCCACAGACTCGGAGGCTAGTCCATATGGACTCACTTGTGTGAGTTCCATAATATTACTCGATTCTATGCTAGGCACACGGGTTGCTTCATCTTTGACTTTTTGTCGGATGATTACCTAGAAATTTCCTTGACAGCCTGTAATGAAAAAAAATCAAAAATCTCTCGCACCTTCTTAAAAGATCGTCTATATACTATTCGGGTGCTATCCAGCACCTGGAGTGTCGAGGTTTTAGGGCCACGATAGATTATAATGGGTAGCGAAGGAACCAAGAATACGATGGTGAACACGAGACACAGGGTTTAGACAGGTTCGGGCCTCCTGGGGGATAACAACCCTACGTCCTGTATGACGTGGTATTGTGATGATGTGTTTGAGAGGGAACCCCTGCCCGCCTTATGTATCCGGGGGAACAGGGTTACATAGAAAGTATCCTAGTCGGTTACAATATGAAATTACTTGGAGTACAAGATAAGTAAGCTATTTTATCTTGCCGACTAGCCGATCCTTCCTTCTGGAGTCATGGGCTACTCGGTCTCTTTTGGGCCGGTCCGACTACCCTTGTCAGGTTACTCGGCCCTGCTGGTCATGAGGGTACCCGGGGGTCATGGTAAAGACAGTAGCCCCCAAATGCTTTTTGATTGATCTTGATTGGTTCCCGACTAGGCTTCTCTCCATGTACGAGTTGATCTTCAGGTTGACTGATAAATTAAAAAGGACTTGACCTGAATCAAGCTTGTTATAAATGATATACCTGGCCCCGAGTGACTCAGGAGCGGCAGGGCCTTAAATTAGGCATATTACCGATTGACACTCAATACTGAACTGAGTCAAAGAATTGGATGAATCTAAAAAATAATGGCCGACTCAGTCGGTTGCAGCTTCATAAGAGATCCATAAAGGAATTTGTATAAAAAGCCAGTTCTCAGAACTGACAAGATCCTTAAAGGAATTGGTAATGAATGCACGTAAGTGCATCATATAGATGTAGCCCCCGAGTTACTGTGCAATTTGAGAAATTGGACAGAAACTCAATGTAAGCTTGAACCAAGATATACTGTCTTGATCCGAGTAAATAAGTGCATCATATAAATGTGACAAAAAAAAAGCATCCATAAGATGTTGAACTCCCGATCTCATGTGCACAAGACTGCTTAAACAATCGATCAAGGTGAGTCTTAGCTAAGATTTTGTCATTCTTGACTAGTGGTCTAGGTCCATCTGTCTCAGCTCAGCTGAGGATGATTACAACCCGTGTTTTTATATATAGATGCGCGCCAGCGCATCTATATATATAGATGTAGCCCCCAAGCTTCAGCTTAATTGAGGGAATTAAGTTGAAGGTCGAGCCCTAGCACGCCATGGGCTGCGTCTGCGGTGGCGACGACCTATAGAGGAGCACCAGGGAGTTAGGCATCCGTTGCCGCTTCCCAAGTCCAACCCGCCACAAGAACGGCAGCGGCCTCAAGCTGAAAAAGCAAGCTTAGCAGGAGACCTCTCCCAATCAGCACAAGGCAGCGGTGGTGGATTTGATGGAGGTGGCGGTGAAGTGTTGTGTGTTGTGGATTCATCGACGCATGTTAAAACTAAAATACAGCTACAGCGAAGCGGTCCGATTATTCTCCGGTTGAGTTGGTGTCGTTACTATGACCTTCGGGTACCTCAAGACAAGAAAGGCCGAGTATCTAGACAGGGTAGTCGGGCTGTCCCAAACAGGACCGAGTAGCCTAAGGAAGGTGCAGATTAGTCGGCAAGTCAGAGAATGACTCTTGTCTTGTATTAAGTAATTACATATTGTAACTAACTAGGATACTTTCCATGTAACCCTGTTTCTCCGGATATATAAGGCGGGCAGGGATCCCATCTCAACATACACAATACAATACCACCCAAGACAGGACGTATGGTTGTTATCCTCCGGGAGGCCCGAACCTGTATAAACCCGGCGTCTTGTCTTCACCATCGTATTCTTTGTTCTTGCGTAGCCCCCTAAAATATAATTGCCGACTAAAACGTCAACAGGGCGCCCACCGTGGGGCAAGCGCCGGAATCCTCCATCGAATACGATGGACATCTTCTGCATCCGCGAGTTTGGTCGAGTTCGTCAAGGCTGGAGCTACGGTGCTACTGTTCTCACCGAACACGTCGACGACTCGGCGTAGAGTTCAGGCCGATGAGAAGCCAAGCACAGATCCTGCTGCTGTGCGCCCGTGATCCCGCATACAGGGGTTGAGGAGAGGCGACTCAAGATTAGGCGACTTGACAGATTGAAGTACCGTGGTTCCTGATCAAGCTTAGTCGACGAGTTTTCAGATCAACTCGTCGAGTTGCAGCCTTGCAGCGGAGATCAAGTCGAACACGTCTCCTTGTTCGTTGCTTTGATGGAGCAATACAGATACAACACGGGTTCAGGGAAGATTATTTCCTTTTACAACTCATACTTTCCTTAGATATACATTATTTTATTCCTAACACGTTCATGGCTCTACTCATGACAATATACTGTTCTGCTTTTGCATGTTACGTTGGATGCGTACCCAGCAAAACAAAGCAGACTTCATCTACATCTATGAAGATCGATAGTGCATCGGATCGGCAAAATCTGCATGCATGGCCGACTACTTGCTACCGTGGTGTCTCCACGATCTGGCCAATTTCTCGGCGATTTGGCCGGTAACTCGGCGCATTATCGTCGGTGACTACTCGGCCACAATATTTATCTCTTGGCTATAATATTTATCTCTCAACCATGCTGTTGGTTACTTGGCCATGGGATCTCTTGCATTTTATTGGCTTTATGGGTTTCTGGAATTATATCGGCCATCTGAATTCCTCAATATCGGCCATCTGGATTTCTCATTATTTTACATATTGGCCATCTGATTTCCCAATGTTAACCATCCGGTGAATTATAAATATTGATTTACTGGATTTCATAATATTGGCCTACTGGATTTCATAATATCGGCCATCGGGATTTCTCGATGCAGGTTAACTGGAATTTCTCATTACTATTAACTATTTGGGATTCTGGAGATTGGATTTCTAGATATTATTCTACTTCTGGACTTCTATTTTTTGTATAGGTCTAGGGGGAGTAGTAGAGTGATCTTGTGTCCAGGGGGAGTGTGAGACAGTCTTTGTCCAGGGGGAGACCTTTTGTGACTTCATTTGTATATTCTTTTGGTACTTCGTGGTTCTTGTTGTGCTTGGATTTCTTTTGCTTGTGTTTAGCTCATCAAGAATGCACTTGGTTTCTTTACATATACTTGCTCTATCTATATATCATGTATATTTGCTCTGAGTTTGTGTATGTTTACCTGGATGCGCTTATTTATTTCTATCTTGCCAGGTTTCCTCTTTTTGTGATGATATGTGCACTCACTTGCTTTTGCAGGAATATATTATAAACTTATCATCACAAGCGTTGTGGTCATAGCTCTTGTTTTTATTCCTTATATATCACCCATGTGCTCTAACTCTATTTTGCAAGGGATACCTTTTGAGCTATGACTACCTTGTTCTCCGTTTTACTTGTTCTTCATGCATATCTAATCTTCTCGATCACTCTTACGCATTCCATTCTTTATCTTTTGATATGTGTTGTCACCAATCACCAAAAAGGGGGATATTGTAAGCTTCATGACCATTGGAGTTCGGAAACCCCAAAGGTATGAATGTTTTGGTGATTGGGTGACCATATTGATGTGACTAACATTTCCATGTAGGATATTCAAATGGTCATGTCAATGGAAGCGTCGTCTCACAAACACTATCTTATTGACGACTTAGTGATTGGTTGCCTCGACAATTCGGATCGAGAACTTGATGGAGTCAAGGTTGAAGATGGATCAAGGCTAAGGACATGATAGATCCAAGCAAGTGTTGGCTTGGTGTAGATGTTAGCTTGAGTCCATAGGAAAAACCGGACTATCAAGAGGGATCGAATTGGTTCTCTTAGAGCACACTAGGTTAGAGATCATATGGATGCATAGTGAGTCTCTTGAGGGCTAGGGTGGCTGAAGAGAAGAAGAGGAACCAAGGATGGAGAAGTTGGAAGCAAGGATCAAGAGTGGATCAAGTTTTCAGCTTATCCGGTAGAGACCGGACAGTACGGTCCTAGGGACCGTAGGGTACGGTCTTCATTGAAGATCCAGACAGAGAAGTGAAGTCTCGGGATGCTGAGAAAATGAAGACCGGACAATGGACCGTATGGTACGGTCAAGGGACCGTATGGTACGGTCATCAGAGGATTTCCAGACAGAGAAGTTGAAGTATCTGGAAGTGAAGAGAATGAAGACCGGACAATTGACCGGACGGTACGGTCCTAGGGACCGGACAGTACGGTCTTCATTGGAGATGATCAGACAGAGAAGAAGAAAATGGAGATGTACCTGGAAATAGAGACCGGACAGTACGGTCTAGAGGAGACCGGACAGTACGGTCCTTTGTACGGTCTCTAGTTTCGCAGGGCACTTTTGGGCAACGGCTAGTTTTGGGTTGGTAGCCTATAAATAGTTGGTTGCCCGCCCCTTGGGGGGTGTCTTGGCCATTGTTGGAGTGCAGGAAACTCAGAGGAAGCCAAGAGCAAGGGAGAGAAGCACTTGTGAAGGATTTGGAGTGATCCTAGTGCTTGAGAGAGTAGCAATTGCATCCACTTGATCTATAGGCTAGTGTGAGCTTGAGAGAGTCACTTCGGTTTGTTACTCTTGGTCTATGGCAAGGCCTAGACCGGTTAGGCGTTGGTGTTGAGCTGTCCAAAGAGAGTGTGGAAGCTAACACAAGTTTGTACACGTTCTTGGAGCTTCCCGTGCGAAAGAAGCATCACTAGTGGAGCGCTCTTTGGCACGCATCACGTGCGGAGCCTTACCTCCGGAAGAGTACCCGGGATCGAGCCCGGCGGGACGTGCTCGCGACTTCACTCGGAGGGTGAAGTGTGCTCTAGGAGGGATCGCCTTCGAGCGGAGGGACGGGGTCGAAACTTCGGCAGGAGTGACCCAACGTGGAGTAGGGGAAGGCGCCATCCTTCCGAGACCACGGGAAAAATCATGAGCATTCCTATCTCTATCTCCTTTACTTACTAGCATTTACGCTTCCGCATTTACTTATGTGCTAGTAGTATTGCATGATAGATTGTCTCTTTACTACTTGGTAGATTGCTTGTTAGGGTGTTGCTAATATATATATATATATATATATATATATATATATGTATATAATATATATACGTACATATATAATAGATTTATACAAAGGGAAAATCCATTCTAAGTACATATATACATATATGGGGCTGTTTTCGGCTGGTGTAGACGCTGTTGCTGCTGGCTGTTTGTGCACTCACCAGCACTGTTGCGGCTGGTTGTTAATGTAACTGGAAATAGCCGCAGCTGGCTGGAAAAAGTATCAGCCGAACAGGGCCTATATATACACATATAGACATGAAGTGTAGGGTCTACTACTCGTTACCAAAAAGCCCCAGTTTCACCAAACGGCTTTTAACTTTTTCACAGCTTACAGCCCACAGTAGCTTTTTTCACAGCTCACAGCCCACAGTAGTTTTTTTCACAGCCACAGCCCGACCAAACACACCCTGAGTGTCTTGAGCAGCTTGAGCAAATGTTCGAACATACTGCTGTGAACGGATCATCGTCTTGCATTCCTGGAGAGCATGAACGACGACGATGAAGGTGATGAAGGTGATGAAGCATGCCCAATGAGCAGCAATAGTAAGAGAGCTAACACCAGTACAAGTACATGTGCTACTAGCCCAGTGAAGAAAGGAAAGAGTCCCATGGTCAAGATAATGAAAGGCATTTGGGGCACTATGCAGTCCAACAGTGCAGCTGCCCGGTCAGCATCGGTCACGAAGGCAATCGGGTTGACTGAAGTTGGTAATCATAGTCAAATTAAATCCAATGGCAAAAATCGTATTTTACTTTCATATGATTTTTCTTTCGACTTTTACATATTTTCAATTGAGTTTGAAATAAACTCCATATTTTCTTATTTTCAATTCGAATTTATTTTTATTTTTGACTCAAAATGGCATGGTGGGTAATTTAGAAATAGGTGTTAGGGTTATTTTTTACTATTATTTATAATTCCAAAATTAATTATTTTTGACTCATAATGGCATGGTGGGTAATTTATAAATAAGTGTTAGGGGTTCTTTTGACTAAAATTTTTGTAATGGCATAGGTGGGTAATTTATATTATGTTAGATCTAAAGGCAACTGCTTATCTTTCTTTAATTTGTATGGCCAGATCCCCTAATCCTTCTGCTTGACTGATTTACCTAGGTTGGCGCTAAAGGATAGAAAATATTCCCTGCCTTCTTTTCCTCTGGAACGCCTATCGGAACTGTATGATCGGTGGGGCCTTTCGCTGGATTCATTCGCTTAACGGTGCAATTGTAAGAAAATAGCCATGGTTCAATGAGATAACAGCTTGACTGTAGAGGGGAGCTCAATCTGACGTGTCTCAGAGCTCTATTCCAAGGAGCGATTCACAAGGGGGGTCACTGAGGAGGAGAGGTGCTGGCCAACAAAAACCAAGCCACGCACCCATGGTGCGCATGTTAGGCGGTCTCCTAGACTTCAGCATGCTCGATTTTTGTCAATAAATGACGAGCTACAAAAGGATTCTTTTTTTCGTGTCACAGCTGATTACTCCTTTTTTTTATTTTAAAGAGTGGCATCCTATGTCCACTATCTCGATCGAACCTGTAAATTCAAGGGGAGGACTTGCATTCTGATAATATTAAATCAATTCAATATTATGAATATAGGATCTATCAAATCAATTCATGGTTGATAGTGGAATAATATACATAGGAAGATCCCTTATCCATAGTAAGACCAAAATAGTCCAGGTATACCTTACAATCCTTGAAATACTTCTGATCTGCTCGTCGCGTTAGGAAGAAGTCAATCTGACTAACATTAGAACCACTCCTAAAAGTTCTCAAGCCTCAATTCTTAACTGGAAGGAACACCAAAGGACTCTGCCCTCCCTCTCTATTTATCCAAGAGATGGAAGCTTTTTTTTTTGTTTTTTCATCTATTCATCAAAGAGTTGAACAATGAAGATAGATGGCAAGTGCATCCTTCGGTTCATTTAATCGAGATATGGTAGGATGACCGATACGGCTTGTTTCAAGCAAAGCAAGTAAAGCGCAATCAAATCCTATCTTTTTCACTAGTTCCATGGGAACGAACGGATCTGCCTGTTAAACTACTTGTCTTCTCTTCTGTGTGACAATTCCATAATTTCTTTGTTTTTAATATATTTTCCCCATGGATTTTCAATCCACACCATCAGTAATATAAAAAAAATCAGATTGGGGATTGCCAATAGAAAAAGATACAACCAACCTTGTCTTTGGAAACCTGGATGGAGGATCACCCCATTGTAAAGAGAACACGGCACCCCTTTCCGTAGGGCCTTTCTGACTTGCTCCTACGGAACCAAGGTCCATTCTGGTTCTACATTTGTTTGAATAAAATAAATTTTTTGTTTTTTTTCTTGTTGAATAATGCCAAATCAAAAAATATCCCAAAATCCAAAAGTGAAAAGGAAATGAATTAGTTAATTCAATAAAAAAGAAAAGGGGGCCAGCACTTGATTTCGTTGCCTAAGCGAATCCGAATCCGAATATAACCAATCTATCGCCTTTGATGACTCGTAGACTGAGAATTTCTAATATTTTTTTTCTGATTAACGTGGATGCCTCAAAAGGAGCCTCCAATCTATTATATATATAATTGACCACGAAACAGAGCCACCACGTTCGCTCTCACGGCCTAAAAATTTTCACGTTAATCGGAGAAAATAAGAAAAAAAAATTACCCACCACTGCCATTGTGAAAAAATTAGTCACAAATCCCCTATAAATAATTATAAAATAGCTAAATTTTTAATAATAATAAAAATAGTCAAATAAACCCACTCACCTATTTCTAAATTACCCACCATGCCATTGTGAGTCAAAAAATAGCTAAATTCAGAATAATAAAAAATAATCAAAAATACCCTTCACACCTATTTCTAAATTACCCGTCATGCCATTATAAGTCCAAAAACTAACTAAATTCGGATTCTAAAAATAGCTAAAAATATCTAATTTACCATATATACCATTGTGAGTCCAAAATAGCTAAATTTTTAGAATAATAAAAATATCTAAAATACACTCAATTCCTTTTTAAAATGCCGTTTTAAAAATACATCGCTATATGTATAGCTAGCATGGCGCATTCTCTTATTTTTAGCATGACACGCTTCTTGAAAACATTTTTTTAGCACGCTACGTTCTTTTTTCCTACCATGACATATGTTAGTTGTTTAGCATGGCACATTTGAACCAACCTCACTTCTAAAACAAAACCAAACACAATGAGTTAGCTTAGACACAATCCAAGATAAATGATGACTCCTCTCACACTCAAATTGAGGGATGGTGAGATAATAAAAATATCTAAAATACACTCAATTCCTTTTTAAAATGCCGTTTTAAAAATACATCGCTATATGTATAGCTAGCATGGCGCATTCTCTTATTTTTAGCATGACACGCTTCTTGAAAACATTTTTTTAGCACGCTACGTTCTTTTTTCCTACCATGACATATGTTAGTTGTTTAGCATGGCACATTTGAACCAACCTCACTTCTAAAACAAAACCAAACACAATGAGTTAGCTTAGACACAATCCAAGATAAATGATGACTCCTCTCACACTCAAATTGAGGGATGGCGAGAAATTATCCAATCTATTTTACTATTTTATAAATATAAAAGTATAAAATAATAATAATATACTATCTTAAACTTCTACAATAAACACAATGAGTAGCTTAGACACAATCCAAGATAAATGATGACTCCTCTCACACTCAATTGAGGGATGGCGAGAAATTATCCAATCTATTTTACTATTTTATAAATATAAAAGTATAAAATAATAATAATATACTATCTTAAACTTCTACAATAATATAAAAATATAAATAGTACTGTAAGTCTAGCCGTGTAAATGCGCGGACAGCCATACTAGTTAGTAAATACTCCCTCCGGGGAACAAAAACAAGTCGTTTTGGACATGATCTCACATACCGAGGAGAGATTGTTTAGCCTGTATATTTCCTGTATAAACGACATGATCTCACATACCGAGGAGAGATTGTTTAGCCTGTATATTTCCTTCTTTGCGCATATTAAATAAAGTCAAGGGGCATGCTTCATCAGGAGTCTCCCTCTGTCCGATTGGTTTGTCTCTCTGCTCCCAAAGCGCGTTGTGAGGGCTCGTATCCTGAGTTCGATTCCTGTTATGCCAATTTTTTTTTTTTTTTGGCATGAGCCATGCGACTTGGGACCGTACATTTTTTTTTTCACGTCACGCTCTACCAGGATTGTGCTGATTTTCGTTTTACGCTTGCGGATATTTTTTTCGCCCTACCCTTCTCCATGATGTCGTCGCACTGCTACGCCGGCCTTGGGCACACGCTCTCGTCCATGGTGTCGACGCCACCAGCGCACTCGAGCTGCTCGCCGTCGCACCCGTCCTTCTCCTCCGCAACGCAGTCACGCTCGTCCTTCTCCTTCTCCTCCGCGTTGCATCGGGAGTATGCGCTACACCGGCGTGGATTAATCACTGCGGAGAACGAGGAGTTTGGATAGCGACTTGTATAAGCCGTTCGGGTTGTTTTACTCCAGCGACTTGTATAAGATAAGAGTGGCCAGCAATTAATTCTTGCATGGAGAAAAGGAAGCGCAAGGGCCTGGTTGGTTGGAGCTTTGCATGCAGCGCGTGTCCCTGGGAGCTCTTCTTTGATAAATGGCCATGCTGGGAAAGGATTACAACATTAATCATTCACACGTTATTCCAAGGATTTTGATGGCAGCGCTAGCTCCTTGTTAGGTGTTAAGTGAAGATGTTGTTTGGAATTCTCTGTTTTGCTTGAGTGAAGATGAAGAATGGATGCATGCCTCAGCTCCGCTCAGGTTTTGTTTCGTCGATCGATCGCCATCCTCATGGACACAGTTCCATGGCTCTGCAAGATTGAAACACGTTGACACATTACAATTTAAATCCGTCATACTCTCTCACGTATTTGGCAGGTAGATTTTTCTCCAAAAGACTCGGCTGTTGGTTTTTAGCCTCGTCGCTCGTGCATCGATGGGCTTTAATCGTAATTAAGCAGCGCGCGGACGCCTCGGCGCATTGACCCCTCCTAATTCGTTGAATGAACCGCGGATCACAGCGCTGCTGCTGCACGCTCTGCATCGGGTACTCCGTTCCCCAGTGGCGTTGCTGGCGCGTTAATGAACCACAGTTACCGGAGGGATGAGGCTGCTGCTTCGATCACGGGTACGAGCTACAGCTGTTACGATCCTAATTACCCGGCCAAGTTTCAATCAGCCGCGGCCGTTTCGCCCGCATGCATGGAAACGTCTCTATCGGCAGGCCCGCGCGTCAGCGAGTGGAGTGCATGCTCGATCGTGCGCTAGAAGAAGAAAAGGAGATCCGATCTGCAAGCTAGATTGAAACACGTACGTTGACACATAGTATTACACGTTGGCTTTTGGTTTTTGGCCTCGTCGCTCATGCATCGCGGCTTTAATGAATCGTAATTAAGCGGCCTCGGCGCATGCATTGACCCCTCCTAATATCGAATGAGGGATGAGGCTGCTGCTTCGATCATTAACTTTTCTTGAAAACCTGGGTGTCACAAATACCGCGTTCTAAGAAAAATAACTGTGTTTTCCACAAGTTGGCAAGCACGCGCGAGGCGAATTTTCGGAATCGAAACAATGCGAAAAAAACGAGCGCCGAGAAAAGCACGCCACGCTCGCCTGCACTGGACAAGCAAAATCGATTTCCCTCAGATGCAAAAAAAAAAAAAAGTTGAGGACACACGGAATCGAACCCGCATCCTTGCGCATCGAGGCAGGAGAAGGCAACCAGTCAGACCAAAGAGAAGTTGTGAATGACTCCTAAACGCCCATTTTTTTGAACATGGAGGGAGTATAAGCTCAATGAAAACTTGGTATGACTCCTAAACCAAAGAGAAGCAGACATGGAAACTTATCCTACACTTAATGACTCCTTGGTATCCTTGGTATGCCAACTGATGTCCTAAACGCCCATTTTCTAAACCAAAGAGAAGCAGACATGGAAACTTATCCTACACTTAATGACTCCTTGGTATCCTTGGTATGCCAACTGATGTCCTAAACGCCCATTTTTTTGAGTATGGAGGGAGTATAAGCTCAATCATGTCGTTATGGCAAGCTGAGTGGTGGATTCAACAAGAATTAGTGCTTTGCTGAATTTTTATCCGAATGACTCCTTGGTATCCTTGGTATGCCAACTGATGTCCTAACACCATTTTGTATCCTTGGTATGCCAACTGATGTCCTAAACGCCCATTTTTTTGAGTATGGAGGGAGTATAAGCTCAATCATGTCGTTATGGCAAGCTGAGTGGTGGATTCAACAAGAATTAGTGCTTTGCTGAATTTTTATCCGAATGACTCCTTGGTATCCTTGGTATGCCAACTGATGTCCTAAACACCCATTTTTTTGAGTATGGAGGGAGTATAAGCTCAATCATGTCGTTATGGCAAGCTGTGTGGTGGATTCAACAAGAATTAGTGCTTTGCTGAATTTTTATCCGCTTAGAGGATTAAAAAAGGGACAACACTAACGGGCTACCGGTAGCTAGATCAATGTCACACCCCAAAATTTCCCATTTTGGGATGTGAATCGTTTTTCTACTTTAAACACCAATTTTCTCAATTTAATTAAAATTTAAAAGAATTTATTTATTGTGTTTAAGATTTTGTTCATAAATTAAAATGTTTTATCCTTTTGTTTGTATAATAAAGAATTTTATTTTGTCATAAAATGTGTTTTTATGAAACAAGGTATTTATTTTAGTAAAAAAGATTTTTAACAAGATTCTGTTTTCATTTATGAAAACCTTTAAAAATAAATTCATTTAGTTTGTCTTATCAAATGTTTGTCTCAAATGATTTCTTTTATTTTTAGTTGAAAGATTTATTTAAAGTGGTTTGATTATGAAAATGTTTAAATAAGCTAATTTAAGTTTGTCTCAAACCTTCGAAAATGCTTGTCTTGAATTTCAAGTGTTTCATTTGAGATGGTTTGCTTCTTTTCTATATTTCATAAACAAGTAAAATAAATAAAAGAATACCCTCTCCTAAATGGACCCCTAATCATGTCCTTAATCATTTTGTACCCACCTCTCTCTCAATGTGACAAACAACCAGGCCACCTCAGCCTAGACAATGTCCACGTCAAACCCAGCCCAAGGAAACATGCTCGATCCTTTCTTCTTCCCTTGTCGCTGGTTCTTCGTTCACCATGGCTGAACGCCCAAGCTCACACTAATGTGCAATAAAACAGCACAAATGCCCCCACCAAGCATCAAAACCGTTCCCCTCTGCACTCTCCATCAATCCCACCAACAGGAGATAAAACAGTCCATAATTCTGGCCATAACTCTCCCTCCACCAAGGCTGCACGTCCATCTCTCCTCCCTGCCCTTTCTTCTCCCTCCCAAAGCCTATAAAAGCACGCCCAGCTCCTCTTTCCATGGCTGACGACCTCCCCTGACCCCTCCTCTTCATTCCCATCAAGTAGCCACGAATTCATCTTCGTCGTTCTGCTGCGTCCAGCAATGGCGCCCTCGGTTGGCATCGTCGTTCCCGGCGATTCAACCAACGAAATACTCCCAAATTTTACCCACAGGTGCGCCTTGTTGTCCTCTACATCATATCCAAATATCGCAGCCAGAGGAGTGTCGATACATCCAGAATCTGATTCGCCATCCTCTATGTCTGTTCACGTCCAGCTGCGGCGTCCTCTGTTGGCATTCGCGTTCCCGTCGACACGTTCATCCAAACGCCACCAAAATCTACCAGATGGTGCGCCCCACACTTCTACAACATATCTGGAGATTTTGCCCAGAGGAGCTACGATGCGACCAGAATCGACAACGCCGAGCCTTCTGTTCCCTGTTCTGGGCGTTCCCAGCACGCATGATGGTAACTCTCTCCATGTTCTGACCAATCCCGAGGTATCCTTCATGCACTTGCCATACCATATCGTGTCCCATGAAGTCCTCTTTGTTATCGCAGGAGGGTTTGCTGAGATTCGCAGCGATGTTTTGGGAACGCGCAGGTCTTCTTGATGCTGTCTGTGCGCGGCCACCAGCTGGCACCTGTGTTCCCGCTGTTCCATCCAACCAAATGCCGCGATTCTCCACCAGCATGTGCCTCTTGTCGTCCTCAACATCTCCTAGAAACAGTTCCCATAGAACACTATCATGCACGGCGAAATTGAAGATGCCGTGGACGCCGTCTTGTATCTGCTCGCATCCAGGTCATGCGACTGCAATTCTGCCCTTGCTGTGTTGAATCCATTTGTTCAGTTGATGCAATGACCAATCCTTGTTGTGCTTCACAGAACTTTACTCGTCTCCACCAAAGAGATCACTGAGATCGGACTCAATGCCACAAGGAACGCAGTCGGCGAATGTGCTGTCCGCTACACACAAACAGTCCGAGCTGTGCTCCTCTCTTGAACCAGCCATCAGGGAGACATCCACGAGCTGCATCCCTGTCTTGGTAATGATCACAGAAAACCTGTCACTCATGTCATTTCTCCTACATTGTTTTGTTGTCTTGGGACTCTAAGCACAATAGCCTAATCATTTGATCGCTGAACCCTTTAATCTTGCATATCTTTTTATCCGTAAGTCCAGTTTGACACAGAAAACCTGTCACTCATGTCATTTCTCCTACATTGTTTTGTTGTCTTGGGACTCTAAGCACAATAGCCTAATCATTTGATCGCTGAACCCTTTAATCTTGCATATCTTTTTATCCGTAAGTCCAGTTTAAGTGATTCTTTCGCCTAAATTCTCATCACAACCTAACCTATCAATATCTTGGGACTCTAAGCACAATAGCCTAATCATTTGATCGCTGAACCCTTTAATCTTGCATATCTTTTTATCCGTAAGTCCAGTTAAGTGATTCTTTCGCCTAAATTCTCATCACAACCTAACATATCAAACCATAGCCCTTGTTAAACCATTTTCTTACTGTTTTATACCGTGCATTGTTTATTTATTGTATGCTTGTTTTTCATGTTTGCGCAAATAGGATAATACGGTTGAGAATTATACGAGGACCTTGAAGATCAAGAATTATATTCACTGAGCAGCAATACTACTAAAGAGGCAAGTGTCCTTGATCATTTTGTGCCTATGTTCTAAATGTTTTATTTGCAAAATTGCATGCTTGAGTCAATATGAAAAATAGCACCCTGCCCGCTTGCCCCTCTCTATAAAGTAGCGCACCCACGCCACGCCGATCCTCAAACTTGCAAACCAGCTGCAACGCTGCGCCCATTCTTCCATCCCTCGCTGCGCTCTCTCCCTCATCTAACATGGCCATGGCTCGCGAGGGGTTCCTGAGCTCACTTGACGCCTACGTGTGCGGTGCCTGTAAGAACCTATTCCGAACAGAGGTGTACAGGGTAAGCACATCTACCATCTCTCTCTCTCTCTCTCTCTCTCTCTCTCTCTCTCTCCTGTTAAGACTTTTTTTGTACAATCCATTATATCCTCATTTGTTTCAAATTTTTGTGTATGTGGTGCATAAATGTGTCAGTAAGCTGTTTATGCGAGTGCTAGGATTAGGCTGACTGATTCCCATTGTTTACACGGTCCCTTGGTTCTGTAAGTGTAAGCTACGAAATTTAGGGGTACAATCGATGCGTCAAAAAATTAGTTCTTGCCTCTTTACGTATAAATATATTTTACATGCATTGCGGTTTATTGGACTATGGAGCATGAAGCTGTTGTGTATAATTCACAACGCCAAACTGTCTTTGTAGCTTAAGCTAGACTTTGAGCCAGCACCATCAAACTTTATTATAAGTATATTTGTAGTTTTGTTTTTCTCTTGTGTGATGGCATGTCCAAATTCTACTGTAGTTAATTAGCTCATCATATGCTTTTATAGGCTTGGGGTAAGCAGCTGGTGGTTTGAGCTGATTTCTTTCTTTGTTTGCTTCTCTCTCTCTTTGTCTGTCTAATCTAACCTAAATGCTTTGATAATGCAGTGCCAAAATTTCCACTATCTGTGCGACCTCTGCAACGACGAAATGGGGGGTCCTGCACGACGTGCAACGAACCCACCTTGCGCGACCGTTCGTTAGAGAAGGCCATGATCGCAGTTCGCGTCGATTGCAACTACTTTGAACAGGGGTGCGACGAGACAAAGCTAACCTTAGCCATGTTGTATGAGCACGAGCGCTTCTGCCTGTACCAGCCCTGCTGCTGCCCTTTCTCGGGCTGCGGCTTCGATGATGCCGACCTCTACGACCATGTTCACAGCGGGCATGCGGGCAATCTACAGGTGAAATGCTTCTCGAAGTCGGCCAAGGTGATCCTCCACCAAGCTGAAGACGACGTGTTTGCGGTGCTCCTGCACACCGAGCAAGCGCGTCATCGTCCTAGTAAACTACCCCGCGGGCGAACACGCGACCCGTTCGCTGAAGCTGATCGGCATTGGCCCGCAACTCGCGGCCGCCAACAATTTGAAGCTTAAAGTGGATCTCGTGCCCGACAAAGATCGTGTCCGAGACAAGGAGTTCTCGTCGCGCTCCACTTTGGGCTCCATGGACTGGATCCCCAAGTTGGATGTGGCCAGCAGGGAGAATGGCCTCATCACACTACACAACCACTTTTGGGGGTTGTCCAAGACCATCAAAATCAAGGTCAGCGTGGTGTAGGTCGTCTTGTACGAGAAAAAATAAACTAGTACAGAGGCGTACAGGCAGCAGCATTACTAGAGTACGAGAAAAAATAAACTAGTAAAAGGGCATCATCCTAGTCTTGCAAATCCCAGCTCTCGAAGACGACCTACACCACGCTGACCTTGATTTTGATGGTCTTGGACAACCCCCAAAAGTGGTTGTGTAGTGTGATGAGGCCATTCTCCCTGCTGGCCACATCCAACTTGGGGATCCAGTCCATGGAGCCCAAAGTGGAGCGCGACGAGAACTCCTTGTCTCGGACACGATCTTTGTCGGGCACGAGATCCACTTTAAGCTTCAAATTGTTGGCGGCCGCGAGTTGCGGGCCAATGCCGATCAGCTTCAGCGAACGGGTCGCGTGTTCGCCCGCGGGGCAGTTTACTAGGACGATGACGCGCTTGCTCGGGGTGTGCAGGAGCATCGCAAACACGTCGTCTTCAGCTTGGTGGAGGATCACCTCGGCCGACTTCGAGAAGCATTTCACCTGCAGATTACCCGCGTTCTCGCTGTGAACATGGTCGTAGAGGTCGGCATCATCGAAGCCGCAGCCCGAGAAAGGGCAGCAGCAAGGCTGGTACAGGCAGAAGCGCTCGTGCTCATACAACATGGCTAAGGTTAGCTTTGTCTCGTCGCACCCCTGTTCAAAGTAGTTGCAATCGACGCGAACTGCGATCATGGCCTTCTCTAACGAACGGTCGCGCAAGGTGGGTTCGTTGCACGTCGTGCACGACCCCCCATTTTCGTCGTTGCAGAGGTCGCACAGATAGTGGAAATTTTGGCACTGCATTATCAAAGCATTTCTCTAACGAACGGTCGCGCAAGGTGGGTTCGTTGCACGTCGTGCACGACCCCCCATTTTCGTCGTTGCAGAGGTCGCACAGATAGTGGAAATTTTGGCACTGCATTATCAAAGCATTTAGGTTAGATTAGACAAACAAAGAGAGAGAAGCAAACAAAGAAAGAAATCAGCTCAAACCACCAGCTGCTTACCCCAAGCCTATAAAAGCATATGATGAGCTAATTAACTACAGTAGAATTTGGACATGCCATCACACAATAGAAAAACAAAACTACAAATATACTTATAATAAAGTTTGATGGTGCTGGCTCAAAGTCTAGCTTAAGCTACAAAGACAGTTAGGCGTTGCGAATTATACACAACAGCTTCATGCTCCATAGTCCAATAAACCGCAATGCATGTAAAATATATTTATACGTAAAGAGGCAAGAACTAATTTTTTGACGCATCGATTGTACCCCTAAATTTCGTAGCTTACACTTACAGAACCAAGGGACCGTGTAAACAATGGGAATCAGTCAGCCTAATCCTAGCACTCGCATAAACAGCTTACTGACACATTTATGCACCACATACACAAAAATCAGAAACAAATGAGGATATAATGGATTGTACAAAAAAAGTCTTAACAGGAGAGAGAGAGAGATGGTAGATGTGCTTACCCTGTACACCTCTGTTCGGAATAGGTTCTTACAGGCACCGCACACGTAGGCGTCAAGTGAGCTCAGGAACCCCTCGCGAGCCATGGCCATGTTAGATGAGGGAGAGAGCGCAGCGAGGGATGGAAGAATGGACGCAGCGTTGCAGCTGGTTTGCAAGTTTGAGGATCGGCGTGGCGTGGGTGCGCTACTTTATAGAGAGGGGCAAGCGGGGCAGGGTGCTATCTCCTCCGTCGGATGTTGTCGGTGGTTGGCAAGTTGAATTGAATTGGAGAGAGGGCGGCTTGGATCATCAAACTGTTTGAATGCAGAGATTCTACAGGTCAATGAACATTCCTGTCCCTCAGGCCTCTCCCGTCGCTTGTCAGTCTTTTTTAAGGAAAAATCTATCCCACTACCAGTCGCTAGCTCGGTCAACGTAGCTATCAGCCGCATTGCAAATGATTCGCGGCCAGCAAGAGCGAGCCGAGCGAGTGCTTTGTTTTAATTAAACAGTCGGATTGCCCTTGTCCGTACCAGTTCTGAGTCGACTGTTCGACGCCCGGGGAAGGCCCCCGAGGAAGCCGTTCCCGGTCCGTCCCCCGGCCGGCACGCGGTGGCCCGCTCTCGCCGCGTGAGCAGCTCGAGCAGGCCGCCGGCAGCCGACGGGTTCGGGGCGGGACCCCCGAGCCCAGTCCTCAGAGCCAATCCTTTTCCCGAAGTTACGGATCCATTTTGCCGACTTCCCTTGCCTACATTGTTCCATTGGCCAGAGGCTGTTCACCTTGGAGACCTGATGCGGTTATGAGTACGACTGGGCGTGAACGGTACTCGGTCCTTCGGATTTTCAAGGGCCGCCGGGGGCGCACCGGACACAGCACGACGTGCGGTGCTCTTCCGACCACTGGACCCTACCTCCGGCTGAACTGTTTCTAGGGTTGGCGGGCCGTTAAGCAGAAAAGATAACTCTTCCCGAGGCCCCCGCCGGCGTCTCCGGACTTCCTAACGTTGCCGTCAACCGCCACGTCCCGGCTCGGGAAATCTTAACCCAATTCCCTTTCGAGTAACGCGCGTGATCGCGCTGTCTGCCGGGGTTACCCCGTCCCTTAGGATCGGCTTACCCATGTGCAAGTGCCGTTCACTTGGAACCTTTCTCCTCTTCGGCCTTCAAAGTTCTCATTTGAATATTTGCTACTACCACCAAGATCTGCACCGACGGTCGCTCCGCCCAGGCTCGCGCCCCGGGTTTTGCAGCGGCTGCCGCGCCCTCCAACTCATCAGGGCATGTCACTCGCCCAGATGGCCGGGTGTGGGTCGCGCGCTTTAGCGCCATCCATTTTCGGGGCTAGTTGATTCGGCAGGTGAGTTGTTACACACTCCTTAGCGGATTTCGACTTCCATGACCACCGTCCTGCTGTCTTAATCGACCAACACCCTTTGTGGGTTCTAGGTTAGCGCGCAGTTCGGCACCGTAACCCGGCTTCCGGTTCATCCCGCATCGCCAGTTCTGCTTACCAAAAATGGCCCACTTGGAGCTCCCGATTCCATGGCGCGGCTCACCGAAGCAGCCGCGCCGTCCTACCTATTTAAAGTTTGAGAATAGGTCGAGGGCGTTGCGCCCCCGATGCCTCTAATCATTGGCTTTACCCGATAGAACTCGTAATGGGCTCCAGCTATCCTGAGGGAAACTTCGGAGGGAACCAGCTACTAGATGGTTCGATTAGTCTTTCGCCCCTATACCCAAGTCAGACGAACGATTTGCACGTCAGTATCGCTTCGAGCCTCCACCAGAGTTTCCTCTGGCTTCGCCCCGCTCAGGCATAGTTCACCATCTTTCGGGTCCCGACAGGCGTGCTCCAACTCGAACCCTTCACAGAAGATCAGGGTCGGCCAGCGGTGCGGCTCGTGAGGGCCTCCCGCTCGTCAGCTTCCTTGCGCATCCCAGGTTTCAGAACCCGTCGACTCGCACGCATGTCAGACTCCTTGGTCCGTGTTTCAAGACGGGTCGGATGGGGAGCCCGCAGGCCGTTGCAGCGCAGCGTCCCGAGGGACGCGCCTTGCGGCGCGCGGAAACCGGCCGCTCCGACGACGGCTACCGGAGGCACCTGAGGCCCCCGGGCTTAGGCCGCCGGCACGGCCGACAACAGTCC